>NEWO01000003.1:4372604-4388469 GCA_003013225.1 Phalaenopsis aphrodite | reverse complement strand
AATATATAATTTACTATATCGACTATTTATCATTAATTTCATAACATTTTAATTATTAGTTATTAATCAATTAAATTAACTTAAATAAAATTAATTAAAGCCAGAAAACCATCTGCCGCTTTCCCTCTCCTACCTCAAACCCTTGCCGACGTTCCTACCGGTTTTGCCGAAAACCATCGCCGCGACCGAAGCTTGCTCTCCGAGTCTCGGGTTGGGCTGTGAAGACTGAAGACAACAACGGGATCAAGACGTACAAAGACCTCCGAAACTCTCATCTTTCTCCTCCTTTCGGTCCGTTTCTAACAGAAACCATTGAGGAAGGTAACGCGCTTCAGCTTCTCTAAACATGAACTTTCGTTCTAATGTAAAACACTCCGTTGTCGGATGACTTAGAGTTCTTGCAGCATCAATCTGATCAGATCGCAATCAGATTGACAGCAGGAGCAGAGAAAGAAGAAAAATGGCGAAGGGCAGGCGAGCAGTCCCGCCTTGTTCCAAGACTTACGGCCTGCCGCTTTACTGCGCCGCGTGGGTTCCCCTCGATCGAATATTGTCCTCACCGGATGCTGTCGCTACTGCCGAGGACGCAGTGGACGAAAAGGAGAAAGAAAGAAACACGCCAGTGACCACCCAAAGCGATGGCGCAGCTGACGTACATGCAGATTTCGCCCTATCTCCGGCTCATAGCAACAAACTTTTGCTTGTGCTCGGTGGCGGCGGGGGAGAGGGGCGCAGCGGCGTTCCCAACGCCATCCTTCTCACTCTCTTTGATTTGGAATCTCGATCTCTCTCCGATTGTCCGGTAATTGTGCAGGAATTCTTGATCAATTGCATCTTTTATGATACATAATCGGATTTAACTTTTACAGCAGCCTTTTAGATTTTATCTTTTGTTGATGTTTGGCTTTCCCTTTGTGGATAAACGACTCAGGTGCACAGGTTTGGGACGGAAGGGGAATTACCGTACAGAATGGCGATGCATCCTGGAGGTGATGGCTTCATTTGCTCGTTTCTAAAGAGTTGCAGGTCGCTCCTTTGAGTTCTATTTTATTTTATTTTTTGGTTAAATGTTTAGAAAAATTGGGTAGTTGTCCAGTTGAAACGTTTCATATTTCTGCAGCACACGCAGTAATTAACAAGTATGAATATGTTGTTCTAGTTTAATTAAATGGAGCGAACGCTTTTTATAAGGCATTTGCTATGTTTTATGGAGAGTTGGGATTTACTGTTATTAAGCATCCTATGATCAAGGCTTCATGTCACGCAACCTAATTTTTGAATCTTTCCACATCACTAAATATGAAATAAAAATGTTTTCCAGTTAGATTTTCACATTCTTTAGCAGACAGTTTTGATGTTTGATTGATTGTGTTCTCTGGGTTCTTTATGACAGATTGGCATGGTTACCCTCTATTGTTTGCTTCTCTTATTTTTTTCGTTATTCTGGTGGCTAACCAATCATTAATGAGTGACCATACTATCAAATAAATTCCTCTTTTTCTGTTAATATTTGTGTAATTTTTAGTCAAGTTTCTCTGTTAATATGATGGGCTGGTGGATTTTGATTTTTGCAAATTTTAATCTCAAATTATAGTTGAATCATATTTGAAGTGGTCTGAGTTGACTAATGGCATTAAGAAGGTTGTTATGTGAGTATTGGGAGAGTTTGAAATTGGTCTTACATATGCAAATAATAATCTAAGAAACGTTTTAGTGTTGCATTTAAGAATAATGGGGTTAGGGGGTAGCTATTGAAGAAGAAAACTTTTGAGGAGGGATTAATGGGATATTTGCTTAGGAAAAGCTTGCAGGTATTGGAGAATCAATTTGATTTTATGCTACAAAGATCTTTATAAAAGTAATTTTAATACCAAAATAATTAATGGAAAAATATGCAGAACAATGAAAAAACTTCCATGATTCTTATCTTTCTTGATAAAGCAAATGACCGGCTGCTATGAAATTTGATTTGATGCACATTGAGATACAAAGAGTTGCTAATGATTATGTTGAAGCATTAAAGAGTTGTATGGCTGAGCATTGTTTAGCATCAGAAGTAATTATAGAGTGACTAAAGAGTTTTCAATCATAACATGATTATATTTTTTACCAATGTTATGTTTTTATTTTTCTATATGAATATTGAAAGTGTTTGCAAAGGATATTCAAATTATAGGTGTATGTTGTTTAGGTTGAAAATTTAGACTAATTGAGAAAAGATTAGAAGATAAGCTGCTCAGTATTAGTATAATAGAGAAAGCGATATAAATAGAGGGAACAAGATAGAGAGAAATTATTGTTAGTAGACCAAATATCAAGTATATGATGCAATTTTAGTAGGATTGAAATTAGTAATGGTTGGATAATATTGTTGGAAGATTAAGGGATACCTAAATGTGATATGTTTAAATATTTTGAATAAATTAAACAATAGTATGTGAATATTAATGAAAATTAATTTTTGGAGTTAAAATTTTGTACTTGAAAATGATAAATGCTTTGCAGTATTATGCAATAAAATATATTGTGAAAACTTAAGATGTATTTTTTGAGACTACAATTAGCCTAGCAATGCTATGTGGATTCAAGTGTAGGTCGATAAAGAAGTTACTGGCAACCATGCTTCGTTGATTGGAAATGAGAATTTTAAAATGGATATGTGCTAAAACTAAGAAGGATATTTAGACAAATGATTATATTAGAGAGACACTAGAAGTAATAGAAGATAAAATAATGAAAAATAAGCGTAGGTGTTAGG
Organism: Phalaenopsis aphrodite; assembly: GCA_003013225.1. Classification (NCBI taxonomy): domain Eukaryota; kingdom Viridiplantae; phylum Streptophyta; class Magnoliopsida; order Asparagales; family Orchidaceae; genus Phalaenopsis; species Phalaenopsis aphrodite. Next base: position 4,385,711 of record NEWO01000003.1, on the reverse strand, counting down.
TCGTGTATGACAAGAGCAGAAGATGCATCGAGATGATGAGTAGATAAAGTGAACATCTTGTATGACACTCGATAAAAATGAATGATAAATGAGAATTCAGGTTGTGCACTCCAAATAGTTTGGGCAAGTTCAATGCCAATGATGGTGATGGATGCCAATTGCTTCATTTACAGGGAATGCATAATTGTATTGTTGTATGCTTGAATCATGTGAAAGGAGTAGAAAGGAAAATGGGTGGCGAAAAAGTGTAGAAAAAACTTGCTTAAGGTAGAGTTTATGTAACTCTCATTATGAATAATTGGAGGAGGATTTATATGGCTGTTCTCAAGTAATTAGGTTAAGGATATTGCTGGTGGTGATAACCGATAATTGCCCTTCTCATTTTATTTCTTAAATTTGATTCTGTTGTATAATTCTTTCTGTTTTGTGGTATATTTATAGGTTCTTTGAGTGGGACATCCCCAAGGGCATGGATCCTAGTAAACTAGCATTTAAATCTTCTGGGCATACATTGCAGCAGCTAGAAGATCTTCGGTCCCAATTTGCATTGGCCTTTAGTTCTGATGGTGCTTTACTGGCAACTGGTGGTGAGGTATACTGTTTAAATTATAATTGCTATATCATCCATTGATACAAAAAAAAATTAAAAAGAAAAGGAACTATTATGATTTAGATCTGCTATGCCAATGCTGCTCGAGTGTTAAGTGCCGCTCATTGTTGGAATTGTTTTTTTAATTTATCTTTTAAAGTTCCATAATCTGCATTTCAGCTTACGTTTCATAGCTTTGGCTATATATATATATCTATAAATGATATAAACTATCTGGATGATATAGTCATTCTCTAGTATATTTGCCAAATTATTCGTATACATTTTATCATTCTCATTTTTACATTAAACTTGGTTATTAATGGCTTTTTAGTGCTGAACTCTCAGATCCATACAACATAATAATGTAGACATCTTAGGGTCTATGGTTTATAATGTAGATCTATTATTAAAGGCAAGAAATTATGCAACACACAAAATTTGACATGATAAAAACTTATAATATTAGCAATGATTCATTATCCTTGTTGAAAATGAAAAATTCGGCAGAACTCAATCTTGATGATACTTTAATAGTAGTTCAACAATACTTGGAATTTCAAAACTACAAAAAGAACATGTAACTAATTAGAATTCATGTTTTTATAAAAATCTCTGTTTGTATTAAATTTAAATAAAATCAACCATGCATTCAAACCAGCACCAAATTTTACATTGAAGAGGAGAAATTATTTGAATTTTGTGTGTATTTTATCAGGGGCCTATCCCCTATGTTTATGCAATGTACTTCTAGATTACAATCAGCAATTTCTACCTCTGAAAACTACTAATTATATTGTAAATAAAAGAAATATTTTATAGCTTACACACATTCATTTTTCATAAAAAAGCTAAGTTGTGGTTAAGGGTCTGTTTGGGGTAGCTGCAGCTTTTCTAGTTTATGCTGATAAACAACTTATTCTGATAATCTGCTGAAGAACAGCTGATCCGGATAAGCTAGTTGACTGTTTGGTTTGTGCGTTTGAAAAATAATTAATTCTAGGTAAATGATCATTTTGCCCCTGTTTAGGATAAGTTGTTTAGCTGTTTGGTTTGTGCGTTTTGTAAACAGCTTATTTGTAGATTTTTTTAGTTAAATGAATAATCTGTCACGCAGAATTTGTAATTTTCTCAACAAAACGACAATGTTTTAGAACCAATTAACCCCCTTCAGACTCATTCGACACATACAGACCAACGAAAAATTTCATATGGAATGTGACAAGTTTGTAAAATTAAAGTTCAAATGTTAAGACATGAAAATACAAAAGAATTGAGTTACATTTATATTACTCAAATATTTCCGATCACATAAAAAAAATACAGTTACATATATAAAAGTAAAATACACATTCACACGCTAATATGAAGTATAATGAGACCCCAAAAAAGAAAAAAATAACATGTTTAAATTATAAGAAAAAAATGACAATATTGACTTTAAAATGTGAAAGCATATCACGATTAATGTTGCTCGTTTCTGATACCCCAGAATCTGGAGCAAACCTGTCTGACTTAAATATCGTAGAAACGGAAGCATTTACATACATACCAATGAATTCCTATGTATTATATTAACATATCGAAAACAAATATTACTTTTTTACATTTATACCACACAAGCCTTTCATATCATATCAAAAAGACCATCATTTTAATATTTAAAAGGTATTTTTATGCATCGGTAAGGTGGCATATATGTAAAAATTGAAGTTTGATATAAACATATATTTATTTAAGTAGAAAAAAATTAATGCTATTAGCTTTAGATAGATTTATATGCATAGTACACAATTCTGATGTAATTGTATATCTAATATCCAAACTTTGATTTTTACACTTATAACACATTACCTGTGCATTGGAAAGAGTGATATTTTTTATGTTACATGAAAGATTTGAGTGTTATAAATGTAAAAATTAAAATTTATCTGGTATATATGTAAATACATTAGAAATTAAAAATGTACACTTCTTCTCTTCCCATTCAACATTTAATGTGAGAAAATGACATCCATGAACTGCAACTTCACCTTCCAATTCAAAAAATCTGATTCTCGGAGCTCAATATTAATCCAAACTAATCTCATTCCCAATTCATCAAAACCTCAACTTTAATCAAAATCTGCACCAACTCCTACGACCATCTTCCACCATGCTCCGATTTGCTCCGAAACTTCTGTGTGGATCAAAGCTCGCTCGCGCTCCCTGATTGTGATATTCATCTCTTCGCTCCTTCACAGAAACCTATATTTCTCTGCGTCCTTCGCCGACGAAGAGGGAGAGGCTAGGGCATGGCTTTCAACCGTGAAGTGAAGGAATGCCGAAGAAGGGGGAGCGGCTAGGGCAGAGCTTTCGAATCACGATGAGGGAGCGGCTTCTTCTGCGAGGGCAGCGGAGCGAATCGCAATGAGGGAGTAGCGGAGCGAATTGTGATGAGGGAGCGGCTTCTTCCGTGAGGGGCTTCTTCCGGGAGGGTAGCGAGGGGGCGACTTCTTCCGTGAGGGCAGCGGAACGAATCGCGACGAGGGCAATAGAGTAATACACAACCTTCATATACGACCAAAATGCCGACCACAGCGGCTCGCGTCCTTCGTAAAATGAAAACCCTGTTTTTAAATACACAGTTGGTAAGTGCGATCCAAATAGTAAGGTAGCGTTTTGAAAACGCTGCCCACACTTTTAAGCTGCCTCAAACGGGCCCTAAGTAATCATTTATGAAAGTAGTAAGCCGTCTAGCTTTATTAATGTTGGTGATGGGAGATGGTCCCCAGATATTGGTGTGGATTACAAAAAAAAAACTATTGAGATTGCTGAATAGTTGAGAAATGGGAACTCTATGGCGTTATATTGAGAACATATGATAATGAAAGAAAAAGGTGTGAGTTTTATAGATCCTTTCACAGCAATAGAAACAAGGTTTTTATCGGTTACTTTTATTTATGGTTTAATGTATAGAGTACAATTTAGGGAGAATTTGCTGGAAGAGTTTGCCATTGATAAGTTATTCTTGAGTATATCATTCAGATTTTGTTTGAACTAATTTCAAATATGCAAGAGAGGTATGAGGTGAAATATTTACCTGATTGAGTTGTAGAGCACACCCCCATTAGATGAATTGTTGTCGAGAAGTTCGTAGTTTCTTTATTTTCTTACTTTAGACCTTCTGTATCTTGGTTTGGTTATGGGGGCTTTTTTTATTGTATGGTGGCTTCCTCTCTAGTTTCCAACATGTGTATTTTATATGTCCTGCCTTACAGTAGTTGCAAAATATGATTTCTTGATTGTTGGGCTTTGCTGGGCCTAATTTAGATTTGTATTACTTGATTATGCTTGTATTTGATTTAGAGATAATTAAAGCAACATTTTCTCCAATGGGTAGTGTTTCTAACATAACATCACATTTCCCTTCTTCAATTCAAATGTTTGAGAGTTTATTTAAGTTGGAAAGGATAATTTTTTGAAGTATTTGAATGCATATTTGTTCATATTTAACATTTAGTTCAATTAAGTATTCATAAATTCTTTCTTCATGTATGGAATGTCATGACATTGCAGCATCATCATTGCTTCTTATTTTGATATAATAGTATTATTTGAGTTTGAGCTACTTATTTTTCATTTTGTTATAATATTCAAGTGTATTTTGCTTGGTTGTGTGAATTTTTGTTTTAATTTTTTTGACTTGGTGAAGTTGTCACCTTGAGATACCATTTTTTACCACATTCCATATATCCTTGGTTGTGGGTGGGAACATATAGATTATTGTGCTAACTTTTAGTATCATTGAATTTCATAGCTAAGATATAATTGACAAATATTCTACATCTCATACGATAAAATTGAGTTCATCTCTATTCGATATAAAACCAATTGGTCGCCTAACTTACATTTTATTTTAATATTTTCATGATCTGATGTTAAATAAGGTGTTTTCTTCCATTCAAATTAAATGAAAATTTAATGTTTTTGTATTCTCTTATAAAACATTAAATTTTCGCAGATGATATCCTTCTTTTGGATAAGATTAGAGAATGAGTTCAAGAAAAAAATGAATTATGGAGGTCTACTTCAGAGCCTGAAGGCATTCTCTTGAGTCTATCTAAAACTGAATACATGGAATGTAATTTTTGTAGTAGTAGATCTAGTGACAGTTGCAACAATGGGTGTTCAAATCATTAAAAGGAGTGAATGTGTTAGATATCTCGGGTCTATTGTTCAAAGTTATGGTGATTTAGATGGGGATTTTATGAGTAGAATTCAATTGGGATGGTTGAAAAGGAGGAATAGATCTGGCCTATTGTGTGATAGAAAATGACCGGTTAGACTTGAAGAAAAAATTTATAAGATGGTGGTGAGACCTGCAATGCTTTATGTTGAAGAATGTTGGCCTATAAAAGAGAAGCATAAAACTTAGTCAAGTGTTGCTGAGATTAGAGTGCTTAGGTGGGTGATTGTCTTTACACTCAGACAACATGCGAAACGAATATATCCGTGAAACGATTGCTGTTGCTCCAATTGCAAGAATGATTAGAGAAAGTCCGCTTAGATGGCTTGGTCACATTAAATGTTAACCATCTGATGATCCGATCAAGAGAGTAGGTGTTTTAGTTTCAGCTTTTGTTAAGAAAGATGGAGATAGACCTACAAAAATTTGGGCATGTTGTATAAAAAAGATCTTAATTTATTAGAATTAAATGAAAATATGACACTCAATAGGATAATGGAGAGAAAGGAAAGGCTTGTGGGTTTTGTTGTTGTTGTATTTACTTATAACAATTTGATTAGAATATTGGATTGTTTATCAATTTTCAGATTTAAAAGATATTTTTTTAAACGAAAAGGGATTTCCTCTTGGGGGAGGAGTTGTCTTGTGGTGATAGCTAGAGGTGGAGGTCAACATGTTGTCGATGATAGCAAGTAGGAGGCAGACATTTCAAGTGGCGAAGGTTATTGAAGTGCATGGCTCGTGGAAGATGGGGTTTTAGACTACGAAAAATATTCCAAAAAAAGAAAAAAAGAAAAATAAGCTCTTAGAGCTTTCGATATCATAAAAAAAGAAAATTGATTTAAAATTTATCTATATTTAAGTAGAGTTTTTGCCAATGTTTTAGAAGTGCGCTTGATATGCAAAGTGAAGCGAAACCTGTGATACTCGCTTTGCTTTGTTGAAGCGCGTTTTGAAGCGTTTAAATAAAGTAGTCGGTTTGGTTCATAGTTTAGCGAGAAGAAATAAAGGAACATTGAATTAATTTTGCCTGATTATTAAATCGAGACTTTATTAGTTTATTTATTTTTAAAATGTGCTTTAAAATCTAGTCAGCTACATTTAAAATCAAAGTAAACAATTTAGCAATTTTGATCGTTGTCGAAGGAAGTTGTTTGCAAAGCCTACAAAATTTGTAGAAGTTGCTTTAGGCTTGCCAAAAAAGCCACTAGAATAGACGTAACACATATTGGAAAAGTTATATTGCAAGTTTGCCTGTACCATTCCATTGCCTAGGAAAGAATCTTAGAGGCAATATTAATAATGAGTCTGCAATTCAGGGAAAGCCATACCAAAGGAAAGATCCGGCAATGACTGATGCTATAAAGGAAACAACAATAGTGAATTTGCGTGAAATTTGTGTAAAGTTAAAAAAAAGAAGTAAACTAAACACTTATTAGAATAACAATAGTTATGCCACTAAAATAAAATCCATCTTTCAATTTGATTGTCCTCACATGCATAATATTAATAATAATTATTATTTTGATAATTACGGATTTTGAGTTTTGTGCTATCAAGGCTAATTCCATTTTTATAAAATTTACTATTAAATTTTCTTATTATTCTCGTCTTATAGACCCGAGGAACTTTTCCATTTTAATCCGACAACTTTAACTCATGATCTAAGATATTTCAGCATTTTCACTTTATATTTCATAATATAGATTACTATTTGTTAATAACACACCTATTAAAATTGCATATCTTTTACTCATTTTATTCTATTAATATTAAATCTTTAATTTTTTAGTTATTCCTTAATTCTTCAGATTCTTCTCTTGTTTTATTATATGTATAATCAATTAAATCCTTGTCATCTGTAAAAACTTAACATAATTCTCCACTTTGAATATCATTTGAAAACATCTTCATAACAATTAAAAATGTAAAAAAAATATACTTAATGTTGATTCTTAATGTAATGATATTGGAATTTAATTAAATTAATTGAAAACTGTGGAAACTGGTGAGATTTCAAGCATCCAAGATGGCAATTCTAGGAAACAATATATGGGATTCATATGTCAATTCAAGAGATCTTGGTTTCTTTTTTTGAAATATTTGTGTGAAATCTAAAATTTGGTATATAAATAGTTTCCTTAATTAACTCTATTTGATCAGGAATGTATATTAGTGCGATTATGTTGGCTCGTCCTTTATATTTGATTGCGAGTATTATCTTTCCTTTATTATCATTTTTCTGCTTAAATAATGATAGAAGAGTGGTTGACTGTATATGGAGAAATAATTAGATGAATCAATTCCTCTATTTCCGCAGTTTGCTTCACCATGTTTTCTTATTTTATCACAATATCAAAGTAGATTCTATTGTAGATTCAATCCTTCGGTTACGCCTCTGATGTTTTACAATAGATTTATTTAGTCATGTGCTGTGTTTTCTGTCCTCCCTGTTGATTGGAATATTGTTATTCATTGCATTGTTGCCATATCCATATCAACGTAAGCTTTCTTTTGGGTGTCTTCTTGAATTATTTAGTAGAAATTTTTTTTGCGCTCTTTGTTTATTAAGAACAACTCCTTTTATTCTCTCTATGTCCTCCATCCCTGGTCCAAATAATCACCTTTCTTTGTTGATCTATCTTTCAACCTTACTTATGAATCTAGACCCAAGATCCAAGGGTCTTCAGTCAATTTTTTTTTTTTTATGTATTACTTACTGTCTTTAGTTTTTATTTCTTAATATGTTAAAAACTTTTGAAACTTATCTGGGTAGTGGAATTCTATGCATTTATAAATTAGGATTTCGAGGAAGCTAAAGTCACCTGATTGAAATAGTGCAAGCAAGATCCAAAGTTCAATACTTGGGATAAGGAATGCTACTTGATCATGTCATATCCGTGGAGTTCTATGCAGTCATAATCAATGGAAGTAGCATGTTTCTTACTATTTCCTTTTGTCACTCATCAAATATAATTTTAATTTATATTTTTGATGAGTAAAATATTATTGATTTATTGGCTCATCGATTCAGAGTCTATTGATCATAGGAGTTTGTCTAATATTATTCAATACCGGTAAACCATGCCTTGGTAATAGAAAATTTTCTATTGTTGATGGCTCATCCCAAATTTTTCGAAGAAAAAAAAAATCTAAACCTATTTTTTATTAAATACTACATGTTCCAAAGCTATCTGCCAATCTTAAATCAATTCATATAATTACCACAAACCTGAATTGCAAAATAGCATTCTTTTTTATTATTATATTTTTCAAACTTAGATCACGAGCAAGACAATTGGGTTGGCTAGAGGGAAGAGTGAACTCTACAATATTGAGGAAGTGAGGATAGACAAAGGAAACTATCTGCTATATTTCTTTCCACCTAACATTCAATTGAGAGTCGGCTTCAACATCTTGCTTTGCTTTAGTGCCATATTGGTCCTTATTTAATTCTTAGGCATTCTAAGATAATTTTTAACATTTTATCACAATTTTTTTTTGTGCTTGCTTTGAATTTAGACTTGCTTTGAATTTAAACTCAACACTTGAACTTGGGACCACTAATAATTTATTACATTTTTCCTGTAATCAAGTTTCTTCTTAGTAAAGCATGATAATGTGTTGTTGACCTTGTGATTTTGTATTATCATCATTGCTTAGCCCTTGACGCCGTTTTGAGGTTCCTATAAGGTGTTGAAGGATCAAATCTAGCAGAGGAAATATTTGTAGGGAGATAAGAAACTGAGAAGATTGGAAGTGGCTGAAGATTGAAAGTGGAAACAATATGAATTGCAACAAGGATAGCAAGAGTTGCAGCAATCAGCGAAGTTGGTGAGGCTCGAATGCCTAGGGATATCTACCATCATTTCTCAAATAAGGTATAGACACACCACTTGTTAGAGGAAGATGATACAACAATTGGACCAAGGGAGAAGAAAGAATAATCTCAAAATAACATAAATCAAGCAAAAAAATCTCACAACTAGTTTCTACATAATATATTTATACTAAGACAAAAATATAACCTTAATTATAACTCAAAATAAAGAAAATAGGGCTCCACAAGACCAATAACAGTAAATAACGAGAATTTTCCCGCCACCGAACTATTCGAACATTCCCCTAGACGGGGTCTCTCTCAAGTCACTCTCCCTCATTAGGAAAGGCTTTGCCTTCTATAGAAACCTCTGGATCCTTGTATTATGATAACAAGTTTGTGATGCTAAATGTAGCAGAAATATTATATTCTTTTGTTAAATGAAGTTTGCAGGCATTATCATTAATCCTCTTAGTGATTTTGAATAAACATCAGCTCTAGGTTTGAGTTTTCTAGAAAAAACCTGCAAGAAATCTTTTCTCATTCAATCAAATTCATACCATGTCACCTACCTTAAAGACATAAGATCTCCCAGATTTGTTTTTATGCTTTTGATATTTAGTATTTTCCTTGTAATTTTTCCACTTAGATATTCATGCAAGGCTTGAATCCCTATCACTTTGGTCTCTATATCAACATTAAGCTCACGTATAGAGCAACTCCTATGGGGTGATTGAAATCTTCCCATAAATTATATTGAGCGGGTTGTGCCCCATAGTGTGCTAGTGGAACGATTATAAGCAAAACTTGTGAAATGATCAAATCTTACTGCTTGATGTTCTATTCCACAAAATATCTGAGAATATTTCCCAAACTTTGATTCACCACCTTCTTCCGCCTATGTCTTATGGTGCGCTATCGATATGAACTGGAGCTTTGTACTTATTTATCTCATAAAATTTTTAAAAGTGACTTGGAAATTTCATCTCCCTATTTGAAGTGATGGTCTTGGGCACACCATAAAGATGAATTATTTCCCAGAAATGTAAGTCTGCGATGTTTGAGGCATCAATCATCTTGTGGCAATATACAAAATGTCATTTTGGAAAAGTGATTTTCCATTACCATAACATAATCCTTCGCTCTGTCTAGGGTGAGCCCATCAGAAAGTCTGTGCTCAGTTTGCTTTTGGAACAGTAAAGGGGGTGTATGTCTATATTCTGTCTTCGAGTCTTAACCAAATGACATACTTTACACTGTTTGACATGTCTTTGCATATCTCAATATCAGTCTAGCTAATAAAAGTTCTATTTCATTAAGGAGTAGTTTTGTTCCTACCAAAATGACATGTCTGGCAACTGTTGTAACACTCCTGTAAGAAAGTCTGTCTGAGTGAATTATTGGGAACACATAACATGTTTTGGAAGAATGGATAACCATTGGACCTGTGAAATTGATCATAAGAACTCTCTTGACATTGAGCCGAAATCTCCTAAAAGTTTCCATCAGTGGCTTACCCATCTCGACGCTTCATACCCAACATCTTCAACACTTTTTTTATAGCTTTGTAATGGGTGAGTGACAATATTTCCTTGAACCATTTTGGTATTAGGGAATTTTTGTTTATTTGTGGAGTGTTAACAAAGTTCTACCAAGGATGTATCAAAATTTGCACGCTTCTCTTCTCTTTTACTTTTTTCCCATGCAAATAAGTTTTGATTGAAAAGTATTGCATTTAATCAAATTTTACATCTATGATTGTGCGTGATAAAATTTTATCGTGGATGTAAAAGTTATACCCCTTTTGTATTATGAATTTTATTTAAAGTATATATTAGTGTTTTAAAACATTTAAATATTTTATAACGAACTCAAGAAGATAATTTACAGACCTTTAAAATCAATAACCTTGGAGGATAATCTATTAATCAAATATGTGGGTGTTAGAAAATCCTCTTCCCAATATCGATTAGGAACTTGGCTAAAAAAATGTGAATAGAAGAGCATGAGTTACTTCAATAAGGATTCAATTGTTTTCAACTACTCGATTTTGTTAGTGGGCATTGATGCAAGTGATGAATGATTTATTTTTCTAGTAATGATGATAACATCAGACAAAATAATTCTTTTGGAATCAATTTTGATCCCTTTCATACCAACCCCCCCAAACTAATGTTTTTTAATCATAGAAAAAACTTTGAAAAAAAATGAATTTCATTAGATTTTTGTTTAATAGTATATATACGTCTTCTGCATGCAATCATCAATAAAAATTATAAGAAAATTTACATATTAAGCACTCAATTTCTATTTATTTACATATCTCACACTTGGACTTTCATATTTACATATATAACACTTTGATTTTTTTAAACCTATGCATGAAAATATGTATTTCACTTTTAAAAAAGGGTAATAATGCTATTCTTCATGTGATATGAAAGATTTGAGTGCTGTGTGTTTAAATATGAAAGTTTCGGTGTGAGATATGTAAATGCATAAGAATTGTTAAAAAAAAACATAAGAATTTTATGCTATTTATGTAAATGGCCAAAATTATAAATCCTTTTGCTTCTAAAATTTTGGAAGTTCTAGATGGACCTTAAATATTAGAGTGTATTAAGGCAAAAGGACTTGATATTCTTGAATTACTTAAAAGAATGGAAACCCTATGATATTTACTAAATTCACAGGTTTGACAAGGAATATTTTCAATATAACGAGGAAATGTTCTTTTTATGATTTGAAAAGAAGGATTGCATAAATGATAATGGTGATTCCAAATATCAATCTTTATTCAGTGTCTTGGACATAGGTTATAGATATAAATTGCTTTTTTCATTATTGTTTAAAAGTGCAACCCATCATTTGATCTAGCTTGTCCAAACATCTTTCCCATAGTTTAGAGTGGGAAAAGGTGGTGACCAATAGAGAAGTTTATTCAACAATTTTTGTCTTAATTAATTCATTAATGGACAGTATATTGGCAATAATGTTAGGAACATGTATTGTATTCTTAAGATATAAGAGGGAGAAAGGGAAATTATTTCTTATCTTGCAACCATCCATCATAAAAGATCCATTGACTGTCCTAATTTTTTTCTTTTGTTAGGATAGGGTAGGTTTCAGAAAAATCTACATAATTTGTAGTGCAATTAGTGACTCCTTAATCTACAACTTAGATGTTAGAAAGGAAATTTGAGACGTTAATATTATAAGAGTTGGAAATTTTTTATTGGTGCTAGAGGGCATGATCTAGAGGGCTTTCGAGAGAGTTAGGGGTTGTTCGGTTTGCTGAAAAAAGAATGTAGTGTATTTGAAATAGAACTATTTGGTTGACTGTAAAATAGATACATAAGATTACTTTTATGTGTTTGATTTGAAGTAAACTAAATTCAATGCAAAATTTGACGTTGGAGGTGACTGATGTTGGGTGGTGAGGATGATGGGCGATTGACGACATGGTTGCTAATGTTGGAGGCTAATTGTGGCGGTGGCAGCAGAGAGTGATGATTGGTTGTCGATGATAGGCGGTGGTTGGTGCAGTAATGGCAATGATAGTTCGACAGAGTATTCAAAACATGGCCAAATTTGGTCGATCTTGGAATAGGCCACAACTGACATATGAGGTGAGTTTGGAATTCATTAAAATTTTACTATGGATTTATTTTTGCATCAAACTAAAAATCAATGTTATTAAAAACGCTGCATTTGGATTACTTTGCACCCTTTTTACTTCAAAACAAACAACTACTTAAGCGGAAGAACTTTTCTCATTCCTTTAGATCTTTCATTTGATTATGACATTTATCATTAAATTTTTTTCTCTCTCTCTCTTTTTTTTTTGCAATAATTACACCATGAGGTGAATTGAAAGGTTTTTTTTTAAGATAGTGTTTGGTGGGATCAAGGTCTTGGAATGTTGTGAATAGAGGTTAGGATGCCTATAATCATATTTGAAGGAAAATAGGAGGGGAACAATGAAGAGCAATGATTGTTGGCGTTGGTTGAGGGCGTAATCAGGTGTAATTGATTTTGATCTTGAGAAGAAATGATGTTGGGAAGATCCATCCCCTGCACTTTAACAAGATAGAAATACACTTGTAAGAGCAAGGATGCAACACTCCTAATGGAGAGAAACCTAAGAGCAAGTCTCTAAATTTATAAAATCAGATCAAAAGCGGTCTAAAATCACTCCAAAGCAAACATATATATAATCCCATAGCAAATTAACTCTATTACTAATGCTAATTTAGGAAAGAAGTCACCAGAGGGGCGGACCAGCCTTAGAAGCTGGAATTACTGAGTCGGCCAGAGAAAATTGGACTGGTGCAACCGATCAGCTCTCTAGTGTTCGTTTGGGGCAGCACTTAAATGATGCCCACATCAGGGATTTTCTTTGTGATGAGTTTTTGCTCTTTATTCTTGATCTTTTATGTGGAAATCTGTCCTTGATGTGTATTCCCTGAT
>NEWO01000003.1:4353435-4371514 GCA_003013225.1 Phalaenopsis aphrodite | reverse complement strand
GGTTAAGTATGTACAAGAGTCTACTTTAAACAACTAAAAAAATTATACAGTATTTAGGAAGGTATTTTATAGCATAAAAATTACCTTTAAAGGCTTTCTAATATCGATTTCTCACCTGCTAAATAAGCATAAAATTTTCTTGTTTTTGCATTGCTGCATATATTTAAATTTTTAGATATTGACAATTTTTTGCTACTCAACACTCGGATCCATGCAGCATTGCCCCCCATTTGTAGCTTTATAATAATAGTTTTAAGTACCAGTGATATCTTTTTATTGCATAAGTATACATTAGGCACTTCTTAATTTGATTCAGTCGATTTTAACTTCAGAAATCTTTTCCTCATTTATATCTCTATTTTCTACATAATGTTCATGACACATGAAACTTATCACGCCTTAATATTAATTAATTTTTTTTAATAATATTTATTGACTATTGATTTCTATTATTGGTTCATATTAGTTACTTTTCTGTAATTATTATTTCAGCTAAGCAAGCCAAATTTTATGCCTTTGAAGTATCTCAATTTAATCGGATATGTTTTCATTCAACATATTTTTAGTAATATTTATGTAACACAATTTTTCTCTTGACTTTATTCATATATACCATGTGATTTGAATCAAATTTACTCTACTCAAACAAAGGTGCTTCTTGTAGGATGGGCATTTGAGAGTTTTTAGGTGGCCTAGCATGGACATTGTTCTTAACAAAACTGATGCCCATTCGACTGTGAAGCATGTGGATTTCAGGTAGTTTGGATCCTTATTTAGAAAATCTGAAGCAGAAATATATTTATGTCTTCACTTCTATTGAATAATTGAGCTTGGATTCAATTACGCCTCGATTCTTATTCTCCATCATACATTCAACAGCTCAGATGGCAATTTCCTTGTTTCCTTAGGAGACAATGGCCCTTGCAAGGTTTGGGATCTGTTATCATCAACTGCTTTAACAAGTCTACAAGTAGAGGAAGTAAGCAAGCATCAGACATAGCTGAATATTTTCTACATATTATTCAATAAATTTTCTAACCCCTCTCGTTTCCAGCGTTTTGATTTCTGCAGGTTTTCTGAGAATAATGATATCCTATATGTTATAGCGAGGCACGGTAAATCTCTCTGCTGATAATGTTCTTTTTGTTATTGTGGAAGCAAACCCACCTTGTTCTTTTATGTTTTGTTTGATGGCTTTCTATTGCTCTCTATTTCATGATCCATTCCCTTAAATTTTCATGTTGCAGGTGATGTGAGAAAGATCATTTCTTGGAGCACCACTTCATGGAAGAGAATCAGTTCCAAAAAGATTGCGCGTGACCCTGTATCTGCAATCAGTGTATCACATGATGGCAAGCTCCTTGCAATGTAAATAGCTTGAATTGCATTTTATTCATTATCTGCTATATGCCATTTAAATCCTTTTGTTCTATTCATTGCATCATTGGTAACATGTGATTCTCACATGGAATTGAGTATTTTCCCCCATTTTCTACAAAATAATTTATCATTTTCTTCATCATCCTTAGGGTTCAACTCTGCAAATTATTTATAATACTCATAATAGCTTAATCATTCATAGCCTATATAACTGCACTATATTTCATTACCATCTCTCATAACTGTACGCACTATTCATAAATTGGATTTCTATTACTTATCCTAATTTTAAAGCTTCTCATTTGCTATTATGGTTTTCAGTAAAATGTTCACTAGCTACAAATGCTCATATTCTTTAAAATATAGTTCATCAAATTTCTATGGTTAACTTGTCATCACTTTTGTAGTCATAACATTCAACTAAGAGACTATTTATTAAAATATCTAGCCAATCACCCCCGCCCTAAGATATGCCTTCTCTTTGCTTGTCTACATTTTATATCTTATTTTCTCAACCAATACAAGTTAATCATTTTGTATCTCAATAATGACGTAATATCGTTTTGCCCTCCACATTTCACCTCAAAGTATTATTTATGTGAGAGCTAATTCTCGCCTTTCCTACAAATTTTGTCAATTTCTTTTACCTTTCTAGTAGTGGATGGGTTCAGATGGAGGGTAGTGCTAGTGGAATTTTATTCTTAATGAATTTGGTTACAATTGCTCACAAAAATCAATGAGAGCATTTATTTAGTTTTAAACTCGTGATATATTTAGGTATGATTTATATACTTTTTTAAAAAATCCCTTTTTCTCGCATGGGAAATTTTTCTTGAAAATGTAAAATTTTGAAATATTTTTAGCATCCTTGACACAAAAAGCTACTTGATCAGTTATAATTAAAAGTTCCTTTAAAAATGATAATGAATATATGAAAAATTGTAGACGGAATGCATAAAACTTGGCTGAAGGACGTGTTTTAGCATTACCGTTCATGTATTTGTTATGCACTTGGGATTTCTAGCCACTTCAATGTCTGAAAATAATTTACTAGTTCATGTTGCTAGCAATGTAATATGTTATCAACATAATGGATACACACATTTTTGTCCTGCAATTGTCTGCTATGGTTTGCGGTCCTCAGCTGTGGTTCATAGCTTCCCTATCATTGACTACTTTATTATTATTCCTCCATTCACATGATTGCAGGTGGCTTCTTTTACCTCAAATTACAGCGAGAGTTTTCTATTAGGATTTCTAAATATGCAATTGAGTGTTTCTGATTGTTGACAAGTTGGGATTTCAAAAGATTTCTATAATAAATTGGATTCTCTAGTTTTTACAAAGAATTCAAATTGTTTTGAATAAAAATTCAGTTGGGATGTGTTACTCTTATTTTTTGGATGAATTTGGATACTACAATATTCAGGAGAGATTCTCTCTTTTTTGTATCTGTGAGATTTGTTCATATTGTCTTTAGTAATCTCTTTCCTCTTACTTTTATTCATTATTCTAAAATTGGTTATTGGATTAAAAACATGATTGATTTTAGTAAGTGATACAATTTAGATTTCAACCAGAACATGATGTTCAACACATTGTTTTAGTAGAAGACTGTTGAAACATCATTTGATATTGACTCCCATTGTTATTTTTGTGAGCATCGGAACTAAGAAATGTTATTAAGAGTAATAACTTATAGCTATGAATTTTTGTGTGCTTACAATATGATTCTTCTCACCTCATATCATATCTAAATTTAAATACTCTGGACCTTAAAACATCTTCCATAAAATATGGCATCCGAGTTTAAAGTTGTGCTATAATATGAACTGAAATTAGGGCATAATAATTGATCAAGACAACAAATGGTGCAATTTAAATGAAATCAATTTAGTCAGCTCTAAGCAATTCAAACATTACTATTATGATGTTAATAATTATAATTTTACTTTATGAGAGTTATAATCCTTAGATAATTTTCTTAGATAATTTCTTGGAAAGATATTATATGTGATGCAGGAAACCTTAGGGCTTACAGTTTTCTAATGCCAATCTAGAATAAAATGCAGAAAATCAAAGCACACAAGGTCAAATTTGTACCTTATAAACTCTTAATTAAACAAATGTTCTCGGCTCTTGATGAAAATAGAAAATGATTAAAATTTGTGCTAAATGATAATTTTTAGCAACCTATTACATGGAAATTTATGACCAATAAAAATAACATGTCAATTGTGAACCCAGTCATTGATTGAAAAATCTAGATTTTAATAATGTTTGAATAGAATCAACCATGCTCACAAACCGATCATAAAAGATAGTGCGGAGATTCATCAAATAAGAGATCTAAGACAATGAGATGGTTTCCTCTCAGATTTGATAGTCACCATTGAATCACACTAGAAATATCAACATTTAGATGCTTACGTATAAAGAGAAAGCAAGAGGCTTTAAACAATATCATTGAAAGCATATCTTTTACATATATTAGATTTTTCATATTTGCAATCATAAAATCTCTTCTCCAAATAACAAACTATTGGATTAAGTCAGCATCTGATAAATCATTGAAATCCTAAATGGTTAAGACCTCGAAGGAATTGGAACCATCACCTATCCCATAATAATAGTCAATAAAGCTTGCACAGGTCTCTTTGCTGCATTATTTTATTAAACTTCAATATATATGTTGTTATAGAAATTGCACATCTTGTCTAGAGAAGATTTTAATTGATTGCATAAGGTGCCCAAATTTTATCGTTTATTGAAGCATCTTCATAACAATCAATCTCAACTATAATAACCAAACAATCAATCATAATAGTCAAATTACAAAATGCCCAAATTAAGGTTGCCATTATGATAGCTTTTTCATAGTATTGTTTTTTAGACTGCTAGCACAATTCTATTTAGTTATAATTTTCTTGTTGCTTTTAAAAATTTGTGTGAAGAGGAGCATTTTACAATCATGAATTCTAGAGTAATAGATGTAATAAAGCTTTTATCTAACTTTATTTTTTTAGAGAAAAGTTTATAAAATGCTATAAAGGAATAGTATGAAAAAAAATTTTTTTTTTTTACAATTTACTTTCACCATTAATTTTACTATAAACTATTGCTATTCTAACTATCCTTAAATTAGAATGGTAAGTGTTGAAAAACAAACTTTAGGAGGAAAAAACTACTTGCTTTCATTATTCGCACTTGATGTACATATTTTGGGAAATTAGTTCCTCCTAATTTACAAACTTACCAAATATATATAATCTAGATTTAGAAAGGAAATAATTTTGGAAAAAACATAATGAAACATAAATAGGAAGAGAATAAAATACATTAAGTGTTTTCTAAAGTTGTCTCCAATTAAATTTCTCAATATCTTTGAGATGACGGATCGGTCCACCATGAAAAGGATGTTAAAACCTTGATAACTTTCTGCACTCCCCTCAAGTTGGCTTATATATGTTGTAAAGACCAAATTTTGTATTGAACTTTGAGAAGGCTCTTAAAGGAAGAGACTTAGTGAAGACATCAACAACTTGTTGGTGTGTCAGGAAATTAGTTCCGCCATTTAACCTTTTCAAAGATAAAGTGCCTATCAATTTCAATGTGTTTGGTCTTGTCATGATGTACAAGATTCTTGGCAATACTGATTGTTTGACTGCTACAAAATATCTGTTTAGGCTTATTGGAGGTACAACTTAATTTCCTTAACAATTTTTTAATCCAAATTCCTTCATAGATTCCCAATGTGAGTGTCTTGTACCCTCTGATTTTGCACTACTTCTGAAAATAACTTCTCCATGTAACCAAATTTTCTCGTTCATAGGAGTACTAACCTGTGGTGGATCTTCTATCAATGAGTTTTCCAATCCAACTTGCTTCTATGTAGACTTCCATATATCTGTTTCTGGTTTTCTTAAAAATTAATCTATAATCAAGTGTCTTCTTAAGTAATCTCAGAATCTTAGTATACTATAGGCAAATGTTCTTCATTTAGGTTATTCTTGTGTTGACTCACATTACTGATAGAGTGCAATATCTGGCCTAGTATGTGACAAGTAGATGGACTTTCCTACCAATTTTTTATATCTTCTCTTATCCACATTTACTTTCTTCTCCTTTGTTTGAATTCTTGTTTGGATTTATTGGAGTATAAGCAAATTTGCATCCAATTTCTCTGTCTCTTTTAATAGATCTATGATGTATTTTTTTTGTGATGTAATAATGCCTTTCTTAAACCATGCTACCTCTATACCTAGAAAATATTTCATGGTTCCTAGGCCTTTGACTTTGAACTTAGTGGTAAGCACTTCTTTGATCTTAATAATTTCTCTTTCATCATTATTAGTAAAAATCATATCATTCTCATATATTATCACTGTAACAATCTTACCTCCCTGAGTGTGTTTTATGAATGGTGTATAATCAGCTTGACCTTGAGAATATTCTTTAGATCTCATAGTTTTAAAAAACCTTCAAACTACGCCTTTGGTGATTCCTTATGGTATCTTCATATACACTTCTTCCAAATCCCCATTCAGGAATGTATTTTTATGGCAAGTTGATGCAATCCCTGTTCCTTGTTAACTGTTGTTGATAGAAGAATTCTGATAGTATTCAGTTTGACAACTGGTGCAGATGTCTTTTGATAGTCAATCCCATGGCCTTGAATGAAAATTTTTGCGATTAGTCTAAATTTGAATCTCTCAATACCCCATTAGCTCTGTATTTGATATTAAACATTCATTTGCATCCAACTGGCTTCTTAGGATGGGGGAGTTTAGTAAAAATTCATTTGTCATTATGCTTTAGTACTTGTATCTCCTCTTCAAGTGCTTTCCTCCATTCAGGATTTTTCAAGAGCTTCATGAATAAATTTAGGGATTTGCACACTATCATTGTTAGATGCAAAAGAGCTATAGAATGAGGATAACTTTCCCATAAGCTACATACTTTTGAATCAAGTATCTAGTATAGCTTACAACTTTTCTTAACATCGGCAACAGAGGAGAAAGTGTACTAGACTCCTCGCCCAAAATTTCAAGTGAATGTAGACACAATTGTTTGTTTGAGTAGTTCTGTCTTTGCAGGTTGTCTTCCACAGCCAATTTTTTTTTTCCTTTGTGTACACACAAAGTTCTTTGTTTTGGACTTCAGGTTGGGTTGGTTGGACATCCTCAACAAGGATAAGGGGGCTAGGCGGAAAAGGAGTAGGTTGTGAGGCCTTGTAGGTGTCATCAAGTGCACGCCAAAATAAATACATGTTTTCACTCTCTTCCTGGACATTATATTTAGGGTAGTCGGATTGATTTTCAAAAAATGTGACATCTATAGGATTGTAGTATTTTCTAATAACAGGTGAGTGACACTCCAAGGAAAATACACTTGATAGATTTAGGTTCAAGTTTTGTGCGATTGGGAATAAATGTAAACAAAGGATAACAAAAAATTTTGAGTGGTATAGTAGAAGATAAAACTCCTATTTGAGAATTTGTAATCATCAAAACATGAAGTGGTGTTTTGAAGTTAAAGTGTTCTACTATGCATTCAATTGATAATGTATGTTACAGTAAGAACGTATTGTTTCACCCAACAAATATTTTGGAGCTTTATGGAAGAATATCATAAGTGAGTCGAATACCTCAAGGAGATGTTTGTCCTTTCTCTTAGCTATTCCATTTTGTTGTGAGTATCAGTACATGAACTCACATGGATGATTCCATTTTTAAAAATATATGATCCTATGATTGTGTTGAAATATTCCTTTGCATTATTAATTGAGGATTTGAATTATGCATTGGAATTAAGTATGAATCATGTCATGGAAGGTTTGAAACTTTGGTCATGTTTGTCCTTTCTCTTAGCTATTTCATTTGTTGTGAGTATCAATACATGAAATCACATGGATGATTCCATTTTTAAAAATATATGATCCTATGATTGTGTTGAATATTCCCTTGCATTATTAATTGAGGATCTGAATTTTGCATTGGAATTATGTATGAATCATGTCATGGAAAGTTTTGGAAGTTTGAGTTGTTTCAGATTTCTTCTTAATTTGGAATATCTAAGTAGTTTCAGTGTGATCACAACTAAATGAGACAAACCATCTAGCTCCGTTTAGAGTTTTCACCTTTGAAAATCCCTAAATATCATCGTGGATAATGAAAAAAGGTTGTGAGAGTTTGTACTGGGTCATGAGATAAATATTTTTAGTGTGTTTAGCAAATTAACAAATCCTACATCGATAAGAATTAGGTTTGTTTTTATAAACAAATGAGGATACAATTTTGCAACATAATTGAAATTAGGATGACAAATATGACAATACCATAACATGGCCTCTCTTTTGACAAACAGACACAAAAATTTGAGGAAAAAATGGAGGTGATTCCACTAGTGTGTTTAAAGATTTTTGTTGAACATGTTTAAGCATTAATACATTTCAGCTCTGTCAATCACCATCCACGAATTCAACATCTGAAATTCACAAGAGTTTGGGAGGATTTAATTATGTATTTCACATCATGAGTAAGCTTTTTGATTGAATGAAATTTCAGTCAATTTGTGAAACATATAAAACAGAAAAAAAGTTATATCTTGAGTGAGCTCTAAATCTTCTTTTTCAATAATTTTTTCGTTTGATCCGTCAAGTCTGATAGATCTAGATGCAAAAGCCTCTTGATAGTTAACTTGAGCATTGATATTTTCAGTCATATGATCAAAATTTTCTGAATCTATGATTCGAGGTCTAAATTTCCCATTACTGGCAAGAGGAGAGAAGAATATATTACCTTGGTACGTTACGAGGCTGGTGTGTTGGTGTGCTGTTTTGAATTATGCCTAATAAGGTTTTTCAGTACTTCAAGTTGTTTCTTGGTGAATGGTTCAAACTCTTCAGATGTGGTAGCAGCATTAGTTTTGTTCTCTTAATCTTACCTTCCATTTCTAGGTTTCCAATCTTCAGGTTTTTCATGGAATTTTTAATATTTGTCTTTGAGGTGCCAGAGTTTCTTCCAATATTCGCATGCAAGATGATTCTTCTTGAACTTTGTCATGGAAAGAATTATGGTTGTACAGGGTCGAGCTTTCAGTACTTGGTGAACCCCTTTTCTATTCAACATCAGCTTCTTTTTGCTCTATTCTCTCCCTTCATCAACAAAAACTTCACGAGTAGATGGAAGAGGTTTTACTCTATGATCTTTCCTCTCACCTCATTTCCTTAGTCATACTAAGAATTTGATATTTCTCTTCTTCTCGATGATGGATTTAAACATCATGACATCACGTGTACATTTACACACGTCTCAATCATATCTAATTTTAGCCAATACTTTGTCAAGAAGTTGAAGTAATGGGTGACACTTAGCTCTCCTAGATGAAGATCATGATGCTTGATCTCAAATAATTCTGCAGCATTCTTAGTGTTGAAATATGTTTCCCTTGCAACTCCCAGTCTTTTTTTGTAGTTTTGTAGAGCAAAAAATTCTCTCGCTTCAATGGTTGTTGAGTTGACTAGCCAAGACAACCATTTGGTTTTGAATCTTTCATGTGTGATGGTTAGAATTAGTGAACTTAGGAACCGTGCCCTTATCGTGAGATGCTCTACTTTTTTTTTCCCCACAAATGTAGATAAACATGGACTGGGACCATTGAAGAAATTTATGACCATTGAGTTTTATGGTTTGTGATAAAAGTGGAAAGAGTGTTGTTTGGACAAAATTCTTGGTATTTGATTCAGAATTAATCTTCAGAGTTGAATTAGACCTCTTCATTTCGTACTTGGTCATAAACCCTATGCACATTAAGGGCTGGATAAGGAGCAGAGGAGGGCCTGTAGGCTGGCTCGAGAGATTCTAGCTATTACAAGGAGGATTATAGATGTCGGAGAGGCTTCGACGATTGTACAACTTTTAAACATAGACATAGAAGTTAGACCAGGTCAAAGACGTCAAAGGGAGAAGATATAGATGACAACATAGAAGATAGTTCGATGACAGAAGATGTGTAGACATCACTGAAGACGTCAAAGGCAAAGATCGACAATGGTACTGAAGGTTACAAGGACTGGAATGCTGAGTACGTCTCGACCTCCAAGATGAGTAGCGGCTGTGACAAACAATGGAGGAACAACTCTGATACCGTGTTGAAAAATAAACTTTGGGAGGAAAATTTACTTTTATTATTCACATATAAGGTACATTTATAGGGAAAACAGTCTCTCCTAATTTACAAACTTACCAAATATATCTAATCTAAACTTGGAAAGGAAGTAATTCTGAAATAACCATAAAGAAACATGAATAGGAAGAGAAAAAAACAAATAAAGGGGTTTCCAAACTTGTCTCTAATTAAATTCCTCAATATTTTTAGAGTGGCTGGTTGGCCCATCATTGAAAGGATGTCGGACCTTGAAGGCTCAAAACAATAATGAACAAATAACTTTTGTCTCAGCTTAACTAACAATATAACAAATAAAAATAAGGGAAAATTGCTTACATAGCACCCATTTCTTATGGATTTACCTATCTCACATCTAAAATTTTATTTTTAAGCACATAGCACTTTACCTATGGATGAAAAATGAATTTGACTATTAAAAGATGATAATGAGTGCTACTTTTTCTATGATGTTTGTAATTCTGAAAGTTTTGGTGTGAGAAAGGTAAATATGAAACTTTTGAGTGTTATGTATGTAAAAGCCCCTAAATATAATTAAGACCAGCACCAATATAAAACCAAACTAGGGAAGATAATTCAATAAGTTTTCTACAGCGAGTCTTCAGAGGCATGTTTTCAATAATAATAATAAATAAACAGCAAAAGTGGAATCAATACTTAAAATATAGATTTGCATGAAATATATCTGGCTCAATTTAATTAGGCACCATTTAATTAAGAATTTGATGTTTGTGAAAAAAATATAGGCATAATTGTTGTGCTTCCTATATTGTATCTTGTTGATGCGAGCTGATTCAATTGGTAAGGACCTTTGAAAGTTATTGTTATGGTCCTGTATTTAAATTCCACCTACGTCAATAAATCTCCACCTTAGGTGGGTGAAAAAAATCATGAAACATCACTTGCTAGTACATATGATATTTTGATATCTATTATCAATAGTGGGTGCGCAGTCATATCGTCTATTATGGCATCTAAAATAGGTCTTTTAGAATTGTCTAATAAATGCTATATGTGAATTTTTAAGGAAACAAGACATTGGGTATTAGATTTAGAAAACAAGGTTAAATTTCATTCATTGAAAACTATAAAACAAGAATTGCCTGAAATTCGAAGCATTTGTTCCAATGTGTTAAATGAGTTTAAATACTCATCTTTTTAGCAATCAATTATTGAAAGCTCTTGTTGGAAAAGTTTCTACCAATATTTATCTCCTTGTTTAAATTTGATGCGTCTTTTGGTCACATCTACTGTAAATTTATATTTCTGATAATTAACAGTTGGTATTGGATGAATACCTAAAATGTAAATGATATGAAACAAGTAATAAAGATGTTAAAATATTAATATTTATTTTGATGGATGTTGAGTAACTAAACTAAAGAAAGGGATGAACTCTTTTTTTTTAAAGCAACAGATATTATAAATAGTCTTTTAAAATTTTACATGGACTAGTAGGTAAAAGTGACTGTCATCTTAAAAACAAAAATGAAATACCTAAGATCAAATAATATAAAACCGTGTGTATGTTTTATCCAAGTATCCAAGCGGAAATATGCAGGTTAACATTCATACGCCTGCTGAGTCCGGATTGCCAAAAACATTAAATACACCTGCTGTGTCCAGATTGCCAAAAACATTAAGAGGGTTATTACGTCTATCTTAGATTCTAGTAAATTTTGAAGGATGGATAGATTTTTTTTTTATTAGCTCCTCGAATAAAAACTAGTTGAAAATTTTTATTCACCAGATTAATTTGATAGAATTTTTAGATTGGGTTGAACTTGAATGGTCAACCACCTTCATAATAATCATGTGTAGCATTGATGACATAGTTATAGAGATAGATTGACATATATCTCACCTAGCCTTTTCTCTTAGAGGTACCTGAAGCCTGAACATCCAAAGCAGATAATACTAGTGATGGAGGTGATCGAATACTATTATTCAACAAACCTACTTATGTGGAGAAACTGCCAGCACACAGTAAGGAACAACATAGAAACCAGAAACCAAATCAAAACTCAAACATTTATGTTGTTTATCAAAACTTGAGCTGATATCCACATGAGAGAATAGAGGAGGTAATTCACTCTATGGATGCCTCGCATGAGTGCAAAAAATAGGGCATATGAAAATACTCCTCTTTAAGCTAAGTACACCCAATCTCACCATAATTAAAGTCTCAAATTTTTAACCCTACAAATAGGAAAGTCTTCTGTTACCTTGTTGGCATGAACCACAGAGAGAAACAATGGACATAGTGATTTTAATTCATGCTGAAAGATCTCTTCTTTGATCATCGAAAAATTCTCTTCTCTAGTCGTCCCAATTTTTTTTCTGTTTAGGAGGAACTAGCTTCAGCCCTCAAGCATGCCTAACTCTTGCTTTCTTTCTTGTATTGATAATGGTTTAAGGAGGTGGAAAATTAAATAAAGATCTAAGTTCAAATTTGCAATTCAATTTTTAAATTATTCTTATCTTAGAATATAATTCATATGAATTTATGCTTATGCCTAAATTTATACGGTTTGAATTTTTGCTTATTAAATCATTGCAGTCAAGGCTGTTATAAATTTGTTGCAATCATAACAATATTTTTATCATATCCACTGCAGATTTTTATCTCCATTCCTTTTATATTTCTAAAGTATGGTGGATTGAAATGCATTTTGATTTATAGATTGCTATGCTTTTTCCCTTGCTGATTTGATTTGAAACTCATTAAGGTAATGATGTGCTTTTCTCCCATGTTTTGTTGGTGGATTGATGTTGTTTCACAGTTTTACCAAAACTAATAGTATAATACTTGTCGTCAGGCAACGTTTGTTTTGGAAAGACTTGTTATATGAGTTGATCAAGAGGGGAGAGGACATAATCAGGGTTTCAGAGGATAGTTCAAGAAAATGATTTCGTCAATGCAAACTGAAAGATTTCAGTTGCTATTAGTTATTCGGTTCATGGAGCACCCATAAAGGGTTATAGAAAGCATTATTTGTTATCACAATTGCCTTTTATTGAACTGTAATGTTCATAAGGATTTCCTCGAGTTTTAATTCTAATTTTATATGCAGAATTGTGTTTCAGCATTATTCTTTCTTTGAGACGGAGTTTCTTAGTGTATTAATATTTATAGGCATAACATGTGAATTTTCAGCGGGACCATAGAAGGTGACATTGCAATCCTAACTTCCTCAGATTTTAAGGCTCAGATGTCAATTAATAAAGCACACCTCGGTCCAATCACTGCATTAGAGTTCTCTCGAGACTCCAGGTTATGAATCAGATCACTCTACAGAACTATTAAATTAATTGAAAGAAAACAGCACAGATTTTGTGTGTAGTTGAACCTTTGCTATTAAAACTAAGCCACTCTCTTTTGTGTGCAGGGCTTTGGTATCTACTTCCTTTGACTCTACTGCAAGAGTGACTGTAATTGAGGGTAAAAAGAACAACGGTAAACGATCTAAATTTTCCTGATAATATTTTGATTCATATGATTTTGATTATAATTGTCTTAATATTGTACTGAACCTTAACAAATAGAAATTATGGTGTTCAATGTCAGTTTACATCTGATTCATGTTTTGTTAAAATCCAGGCTCAACCCTGTGGCTCGCTTTCTTGGTTATTTTACTGGCCATTCTTTTATACTATATGAAGTGATGAGGCCCTTTGAGGAATAAATCACGTCAAGAAGCAGGTTCATCAATGATTTTTGTTTTTTCAAAGTTTCTTACATTTTATTAATGCAAGTGTTACACCTCAGTTATACTACCGATATAGAATTCGCTTGATATTTCAGGATACTTGTATAAATGTAATACGAGAATTTAAAGAAGAAAAGTTTGTTTTGTAATTGATACTTGTTTATTTGAGCCCCGTTTTCCCTGAAACTAGTTTGATTTGGCAAACAGTTGAGCTTCTACACAGACCGGATATTTGGAGATTTGTGATTGTTTAAATCATCTGCTGCGCCATCCTTTCAGTTCTATTTTATAGCTTGGCAAAATATTAGTTGGCTCAAAGAACTTATTACTCCTTTTGATGCATTTTCATTAGACCTCTTATAAGATTATGACCTGTAAATTAGTTATGCTTGCTAAAAAAATAATTATTTAATTTATTTTTGCAAGTTTGTATTGTCGGTTTGTTGCCATGATTTTCTTCAGTGTTTTTTTTTAATTATTAAATCTCACTGACAAATATATGTCAAATTTAGCACAACTGTCTTTGAATTTGAGTAGTTTATCTTCAAAATAGTTATAATTATCTTCATTTTTTTTAGAAGTTTTAGATGAGAGATTGATCAATTAAAAAAAAAATTGATTTAGCCTTGTATTCCATGTGACAAAATTTTAAAAGGTTTCATTACAAGCCTCATAAGGTTCATGCACATTCCAAAATTTTAAAAGGTTTCAAGCTTTAGAAGTACAATTACATTAAAAAAATCTCTGAATGTTATAAGACTCAAAATGTATAAATAGTTTTAAAAAAATCTCAAAAATTAAACAGTCTCAGAAGATACATGTATATGTAAAAATCTTGTAAGACTATAAGCATTAGAAGCTACATCTACATTTTAAAATTTTTTTAAAGGTTGTAAGCCTTGAAAGATATAAATGTAAATAAAACATCTCAGAAAACTATTAGTCTTTGAAAGTGTTCATACACTAGAAGTCTCATAATGCTACAAGCCTTAAAATGTACATATAAATTTAAAAATTTTTAAAAGATTATAAGCCTCAAAAGATACAAATGCACTAAAAAGACCTTATAAGACTATTAAGCCTCTGATGGTACATGTACATTAAAAAGTTTTAGAAGGCTATGCGCCTTAAAAGGTAAGTGTATCATAAAAGGCCTAAAACTTTAAAATGAATAACTATATTAAAAACTTTGAAAGACACCATTCTCAGAAAAAATATAATCTTTATTTATAAAAAGAATATATGCTAATTTTGATTATAGGTTTTTACTCATATAATAAACTAAATATCCATTTAAAAATCTCAAAAGACATGTTGCAGATGAGTTAGATGTCATTAAGTTTCTATTGGGAGGCAACATCTCAATTACAAAATATTGAATTTCTATTAAGGTTTATAAAGACTTAGGATCTGTTTGGGGCAGTTATTGATTATTTATAATCTGCTGGTAAGTAGATTATTCTAATAATCTGATAATCTGCAGATTATCAGAATAAACTAACTTGCTATTTGTGGTAGCTTATTCAGAATAACTTATTGCTAGTTATGACTGTATAAATGACATTCCTGCCCATATCTGGTAAAACTGTTTGGGGCAAGTTATTCAGAATAGTTTATTAGAAGTACAGAAATATATATTGCAGAATCATAAAATCATCACAAATCAGTTCCAAAAGATGACATACAGTTTTCACACTCTCGTGAGTATCAGAAAAAAATAAAAAAATGATAAATACAAATGCAACTACAATGAGAAATATTAAAATATTCAATTTCAAACTTTGACTACGTCTGTCCTCAGCTGCACTATCAACCTGGGAAAACATTAGATTTCCACGACTGCTGTCAGTGTAACATGTAGGATTGTTGTCACATCGGAAGAAACCGCAACGGGTTAAAACACCCTTGCGACAATCGAAGAACTGTCTCCCAAAACAATGAGGCTGACACTACGTGAGCAACGGAGTCGGTAGTCAGCAATAACACAAAACAACTCTGTCTGTCACTGAAATCCTAAAAGTCATGTTGATATAACTGCGAAAAAAAAACCAAAAAAATCGAATGTTAGATTTTATCCAAGAAAATACATATGAAAATTGATCTATAATGTATGAAGAAAAGAAAAACTTGTTGGATTAGCTGTCATATATAACATCTACTATAGACTCCCTCAGAGCAGCCATCTCAGCCACACCCTCCGCG
Source organism: Phalaenopsis aphrodite (assembly GCA_003013225.1). Classification (NCBI taxonomy): domain Eukaryota; kingdom Viridiplantae; phylum Streptophyta; class Magnoliopsida; order Asparagales; family Orchidaceae; genus Phalaenopsis; species Phalaenopsis aphrodite. The sequence continues at coordinate 4,356,035 of NEWO01000003.1, read as the reverse complement.
TCATGAACTTCAAATTCATTAAAGTCATTCTCATCCTCAAGAACTGAAGGCCCGATCATAATTTATGATGGTTCTTCATAGACATTCAGCTCATCGTTATCAGTCATACTAAAGTTTGTATCTGAACGTGAAGGGTGTAGTCGGATGAAGTTATGAAGTGTTATTGTTGCCACCATAATATGCACCTGCTTCTCAAATGGATATGACAATATATCACGTAGGATGACCCACTTCTTCTTCCAAACACCAAACGTTCTTTCAATTACCCCATGCAAAGAGGAGTGACGTTTGTTAAACATTTCTTTCTTACCACAAATAATGTCACTTGCTCGCTCAAAATCGGGAATATGATACTTAGTGTCTGGATATGTCTTTAGATAGCTCATCTGCATAGGGTATCCAACATCAACCAAATAGTATTTTCCTGTTATGAAAGATATTGTTATTTGCAATAAATACCTATAACTAAGAGTTTTATAAATCAAAACATACCTGAAGGGGCATGAGGAAAACCCTGCGATATATTCCTAGTAGCATAGAAGAAAATCTGACTATCATGTGTACTCCCTTTCCTGCCCGCCATAACATATGTGAAACACATGTTGAAGTCACATATTGCCATGACATTTTAAATAGTTGAACCAATTCGACCAATGTAAGACACTTTGTCCTGGCTGGGTATTCAGACATCAACGTGAGTACCGTCAATTGCATATATGCAGTTCTGTTTTATAAAGTTAGAAAATATTTATATTTTGATTTGTACGTAAAGAAAACAATAGTTACCTTGAAGTAAGGCATGTAACGGGGATCAGTTGCTATTTGTCCTGCAGTATTAGCAAATGATAGATCCTCCAACCTGATGATTTTAGTGGCTAGGCTAACAAGTGTCTGTATGCCTTTGGAGAAATAACGACTTATTATTTCCGATGAATGCTTAAATCTCTCAATAGCAGCTCTAATTGATTCATTCTGTGACAAAATATATAGTGTTATAGTCAATATCTCCTTTCTCGTCGTTCTCGAAGAATCTTGGACTCTGTAATTCAGGGATAACTTGTGCAGGTGATCCATAAATATCGGTACAGTCATTCGAAATAGGTTATTGAACATAATTGGATGTCTATAAAGCATCTCACATACTCATTTATCTCCAACAAAGCTGGAGGTCATTCGGGGTATACGAACACTGCTTGATCGGTAATACTCCAATAATAATATGACAATAGCTGCAGCTCATGCCATTCTCTTACGACATTCATGTTGTGGATCCATCCTAAAGGAAGAAAGGTGCTGGTTAGTTCACCAACTATTAATCAATAGAGCGAGTGAGAAATAAATAATGAGAATACTTAGCCAGTTACAATAAAAATGTATAGATCTCTACTAATAGGCATTCATGAATCAAGTAGAAGTACATTTAAAAAATAAAACATAACTCCAAATAACAGCTAAGTACATAACTTCAAAGTGTACATAATACAACAAAATAAAACATATAAAAACTCAATCATCCAGAAGAACACATAAATATTCGAATCGCAACTCTAGTTTCATTGCCATGAATATTTGCCTACGTGTTGGATCCTCTAGTTTTCTCATACATATTGCATGAAAGTGTTTATCCACCACTACTTCAGGGATAGTAAACAAAGTTCGAAGACAATCAAAGATAGTGCTGTCAGGAAGTGAAGCAGACGGTGGAGCTCCAAAAGCATCTATGGGCTGGTCAAATGAAGTTTTCACAAAAGTGTCACTTTCTTTCTTCCTTCTTCCTAGCATGGGCCTCTTCATATGTGAGCTTGACTCCCCCATCTCCTTCTGGTTAACACTCTATATTTCTTCTTCAACTACCATCGACTCTAGTGGAAAATCATCAGGTATTCCTGCAAACCCCGTCTCTCTAGGGTTGAATGCATACTTTCCCGTTGCCACAACCCCCTTAAATATTATGTCAAGTTTCTCTTCAAAATCCGGCTCAATTCCACTCTTCTTGTATTTTTTCGCTGTCGGCAGTGCCTATAACATTAATTTGAGGACACTCAGGTAATTAAAACAATTTTTGATATACACAAATTGAGAATGTAAGCCATACCACTAATTTCTCGGCCCACCATTCTTCTGGAGCATCAATTATCCGTTTAATTGGATCTCAGCCTAACCCGGTCGATCCACATTTGAGCTATTTCCAAATCTTCAATTCCTTTTTCAATTGATCCCATTTATTTTTAAACTTAAGCCTATCATAATCCCTCCAGTCAGGTCTTTAAACCTTCTAGCTATATTCCGCCATCCTTCATTCTTGAAGTACGTTGTTGGCCTATTTCCCAATTCTATTTCTTTAATACATAGATCGCAAAAAATATTTGATACTTCTTTATCCCACATAGCAGACAGACCCCCTTCTTTAGACATGTTGGAACTATAAGAAACGAAAGTATAATGCTCAAAGAATCTCCACAACATTGCAATTAACAAATCAAAATAGAAGTACAAGTATACTAAAGAATTATGTGGTTCGGTCAATGACCTACATCCACAGAAGGAAAGCCATGAATGTTTCATTATGAATTTGTGTAGGATACATAACTATCAAACTG
>NEWO01000003.1:4337938-4352619 GCA_003013225.1 Phalaenopsis aphrodite | reverse complement strand
CATCCACTTTGGATAACCAAACGAATGGAGCCATGCATTTATTGTAAATGCTTTATATTAATACCAAGTAAAAATAGGCCATGCATTTATTACCAATTGTTCTAAACACCAATTAAATGCCCTATATTAATAATGAAACTTGAGATTCCCCGAAGAATTATGGAGAATTTTTTTCATATGGAATATCCATACAATTCCTTAAGCAGTGAACTTCAACAGTATACATTGCAACTAATTCAAGCAATATCCATTGCAGCTAATTCCATACATTTCCTAATGAACAGATGCAACATTTCCTAATGAATTTACTGAACAGATGAAACATTTTTCATAAGCAATATATAGGAACGTAAGCAATATCTAATGAAATTCTTTAACGAGTTGACCATTTTTCAGCCACCATTGCAGCTAATTCCATACAATTTCGTTAGGAATATCTAGGAACAAAACATGAATTTCTTAGCAATTCAATAAGCAATATTGATAAGCAATTCGAAAACATCAATTATGGGTTTAAAAATCTAATTCTGCCTCTATAGAACAATAGAATAACGAAAAGACATTCCAAAAATTATTGCAAACTGAACTGTAGCAAATCCAAAAATTTTGCAAACTCTATAGAACAACAGACAAACAGATCCCATTTTTCAGCAATTTCAAATCGAGCTCCAACAACATATAGATAACGAGAGACATACAGGAATTTATCTGGAAACCAGATCTCTGTAGCAAATCAATCCATGTAGTCATTTTTCTCTATTTGCAAAAATCTGAGATGATCAGAGAGGGCAAGAAGGAGACAGTGATGCGAAGGAGAAATTTTTCTCTATTTGCAAAAAATTCTCTCTATTTGCAATCTGTTGCAATTTTTCTTTATTCCTAAAAATCTATTGAATATCATATCTCTCTTCTCAGAGAAATGCAAAAAATGTGAAAAGATACCTCATTTGAGGGGAGAAGGAGCAGAAGGAAGATCAAAGAGGCCGGGAGTGAGGATTTTCGTTACCTCGATGTCGATCTCCGAGAGAGAAGTTGCTGAAGGACGAAGGAAGAATGGGAGGGCGAGAATAGAAGGGGAGAGCGAGCAAATGACATAGGACGAAAATTTACCCTAATGTGATAATCAGACACGGGACGCAGACTACCTCCCGCTTCACGCATCCTTAAGATATTTGGGATCGACTTTATGGAGCGGCAGGAAAACGCCTTACTAATGTTTTATTCAAAAACTGTGGCGGCGTTTTGAGAACGGTGTCACGGGTCAATAAGCTGCCCCAAACTGGCCCTTAATCTTCTTTGAGGTGGTGTGGGTAGTAAAGAAATTGTGGAAACAAATTTGAGTGTTTCGAAGAAAAACTTTGAACAGAAACACAAAACATAAGAAAACATAAGAAAACAAAGAAAACATAAAAAACATTATATATAATTTAAAAAAAAAAATAAGAACAAAAAAAGCATGGAGCTATACCACACTAAGAAACCGACATGAGGAAAACGAGGAGAATTATGAAAATCACACCACACAAGCCTTTGCATAGTTTGGAACGCTTCAGGACACTTCTCACTCTTACACGAGAAAACTTGAAATCCAAAAAACAACATGCATAATCCTATATTGAAGCAAAAACTTTAAGTGAAAATTGTATGAGTTTGGTTACCGACACCAAGGCTTCGTGATAGTGGCGCGGCGGTGCTCCAACAGATGTTGAGGTGCTAATCTTCGGGCATTGCAGTGTCGAGCTCGTGTTATGAAACCTTGATTGGGCTCTTCGGTATTGCTGGTCTCGGCACTAGGGCATTGTAGTGCTCCCCTCTAGGCATTGGAGTGTCTTGCTCTCATGTTCTAAACCAATACCAGGCATGGCGACACTACCTTCTAGGTGCTATGTAAAGTCAACAACAATGCCCCCAAACATAATATATAGGGGGACATGCCCCATCCCCCTAGCAAACTCACCATCAAGCTTGATTGGCGAAACTGAGGGCTTTGAGTGACCAATTGATTGACTCTCTACATGTTAGCAATCTCCCATTTGAAGACTGATTGCAATCAATTATGCTCCTCCAAAATTTATAACATTTTCATAGTTATCAACTGTAATGTGACTGGACCATAATTTATTTGATAAAATTTTGTTTTCAGTACTTTTTCCCAAAACTGTTTCGATGTGTCTGCATGCAACCTCATACTCTTAGCACACTCTGTGATATTTTTGTGCATGTGCTCAACAATTCTATTTTACGGTGGTGTCCCTGGAACAGTAAGCTCATGCCTAGTTCCTTCTTAAGCACAATAACTCATGAACTATTGATCACGATACTCACCATTATTATTTGATCTGGGACACTTCAACCTTAAACATCTCATTCTCAATCATGATTTTTCACTTTTTAAATACATCAAATGTATTAGATTTATGTTTCGAGAAGTACACCCATACTAGCTTTCTAGTGTGATTATCAATGATAATGACAAGTATTGAGAGCCTCCAATAAACTAAACTTGAGTAGGACCCTATATATCAATATGCACTAACTCTAATTTTTTCAACTTCAATTTTAACCAACTTTTAGAGAAAGTAGCATTCTTTTGCTTGTCATAATCTTCACAAAAATCTAAATATATAGACTTCAAACCATGAAGTTTATTTTTAGAATATAGAGAATTCATACATTTCTCATTCTTATGGTTAAGTATGTGGTATCAGAGATCTGCATTAAACTTTATTCCAACTACTCTAATGGATTTTGTCATATCATTGATCAGATAAAATGTGACTTAGATATTACCTCAAGCTATCATCATTGCACATTTAGTCATCTTTCATAAATCACCTCTAAAAATAGTCACATTCTCTGACCTTGCAATCTAACTCACATCAATCAAATTCCTATTTAAAAATGGAACATTTCTAAGTTTATTCAATTTTTAGATTAATTAATTTCTCATTTTGATATCAACATCACCATTTCCAATAATTTTTTAGGCATTATTATCTTCCAAGTACACCTTCCATAGATCTTATGGAGTATAGTTTTTTAACGCATTTTTGTTGATGCAAATGTGAAAAAAGTCAAATAAATCTAATATTCATGATTTAGTATTATCTAGGGATAAAATAGGAGATTCACCTTGGATTTCATATGTGGAGACTTTTATAAAGAGTTTTCTATTTGAACCTCCACCAACGATCTTCTCTAGAGCTTTGGAGTCTTGCTTAAATTCACATTTCTTCCCACAGTTTTTGTATTCACTTCTACCTTTTTCTCACTCTGACCTGTACTTTCTTCTTCTAGACTTGGATCTTCTCTACTTGTGTTTATATCTTGATTCTTTCCTCTATTATCAACATTCATAGCACAAATTGAAGTTCCATTGCTCAACTTCTTGCCAACTTCTTCATTTAACAGCAACTCCATAATATCTTCAAAGTGCAATTTCATGTTTCCTGAAGAGTTACTCATCGTAGTGATGGGTTCATCCCAACTATCTGGCAATTAAGATAGGAGTAATAGTGTCATAACCTCATCATCAAACTTTGTGCCAACATAACACTACTGGTTTTTCACAGTGTCAGTTATTCAAGTGTTCAATTACTGAGCTACTATTCAAGATCTTCATATTGAATAAACTTTTTATAAGAAAGTCTTTATTTAATTTTGAAGGCTTCTCATACGTTCTTGTTAGTGCAATCATGAGATCAACAACAGTCTTCTCATTCACAATATTGAAAGTAACATATGAGAAAAGTGAAAGTTGGATCATACTTAGAAGTGTTTGATTAAGAACTTCTCGTTCTTATAGATTCCACTTCTTAGTTATTTCATCTAGTGGAAAATACAATTTCTTTTGATATAACAAATCTTTAATTTACATTTTTAAAAAAGTACAGTTTGAACCATTGAACTTCTCAATCTTGTACCTCGTTTCATCAGTCATTGCTCCAGCTCAAATATAACTTATTGGGGGGAGATGTAGAGAAATTTGTGGAAATATGTTTGAGAGAACCAAAGCAAAACTTTGAACATAAGCTCACAATACAATGAAACACAGAAAATACAAAGAACATAAGGTTTAATGTAAAAAAAAAATTAAGAACGGAAAAAAAATCATGTCGTTACACAACATTAAGAAATTCACTGTGAAGAAAATGAGGAGAAATGTACAAATTACATTACACTCAAGCCTCTCCACCCATTGGAAAACCTCATGACACTTATTCCCTTGCACAAGATAAAACTCGAAATTGAACATGTAATGTGCATACAGTACCACAACAAAGCCGAAACTTTAAATAGAAATCGTTTGAATTCGATTACTCACATTGGGGCGCCGCGATAGTGACACTGTAGCTCTCCAACAGGTGTTGAAGCCCTAAACTCAGGTTAGTGCTGTGTCAAGCTCTTGGATTCTAAAACTTGGAATGGGCATTGTAGTGCTGGGACGCTGGAGTGCTGTGCTCTCTAGTTTTGAACGTTTATTGGGTGCGGTGAAACTGCCTTTTGGGCGCTATGACACTGTGTTCGATAAAAAAAATTTGGGTGCACTGCCTCCGAACCCAATATTGGGGGGATAACTCCTTGTACCCCCACACCAAACTAACCATATAGTTTGATCAGCAAAACCTAAAAATATTAACCAATATATATATATATATATATATATGTATTATTTTTCCTTCTTTTAAAATGTGTTCCTATAAAATTCTTCAGCTTATCAACATCATATTGTATTTATATTTGTGTAGACATTTTTATTTGATGAAAAAATTATTGATATACTATAAGATTGTTAGAGCTTTATGTGTAAATTGGCAATAAGAAATTAAGAAACAAATTCAACACTATTAAGCAAATAAAAATTTGATAAATGCGATTAAATTAGCTTGAGAGGGAGGTGTGTCGATTACACTATCCTTAGAGTAGATCAAACCTTGAGTGTACCAATTTACGACTCCCTCTTTTACTATGCATATACAACTCGTCTGCTTGTCTTGTTTGTGTGCGCATCACGACTAATCAGCAAAACTTTAAACTAATCATGTGTCTCTTGTTGCCCAAAAAGAAGAATAAAATTTTACGAAGAAAGTAAAAGAGAATTCATAAAATTTTCATTAATTTTGATGCTCATATTCTCGTCTATTTATAATTGAGAAATGAAAAATAATAATAATAAATAGATAATTACATACATAGAACCTAAAAGATTGTTATTTACTATATCTAACTCCCACGTGATATTTTTGAACTATCGAAACAATAATAAATATTATTTATGATATATATATATATATATATATATATATATATATATATATATATATATATATATATATATATATATATAATTCAAGCATAAAAAAATGTATTTCATTTCCTTAAAAGTTAAAATAATATTATTTTGGGTGACATGTGTAAAAAAAAAAATTTATGTGTGATATATGTAAATACATAAAAATTCGGTAGCAATAAGTTAAATGCCCCAAACAAAACAAGTAAAGCGGAGACCAGTCAATCAGAACAAAAAAAGGGAATCCTGAGCCAAGGCGCGCTCGTGAGTCCTGACGGACCTTCTCCACATTCATGTGGCTTTAAATGCGACCGACATTAATATCTCCATAGCCACAATACTGACTAAATACTTAAATTGAAAAAAAACATAATTTAAATTGATTAAAAGCTTGTACACCTTATTTTATTTAAGAGATCAATTAATCAATTATAATTTAAGTTAAAAAGGTTTTGGATCAAACCTGAGTTGTGTGGTCACGTCCATGTGCAGGGATGGTATCTATATATGTCTGAAAATTCACGATGGTGGAGTGAAAATTTAAATTTTGAATGTTATATGAATGTACAACACACACAAATAAAAGTAGTATAGCAAGAAAAGATGTTGAGGTTTCTTACATGAAAAAATAATAGAGAGAGAATACATCACGGTGCCCAATTCGGTCAAAGTAATCCAGTAAGTGTATAGGTATACTCTTCTTTTGAATTAGGAAAGATAAAAGCAAAAAATTGATAATTATAAATGTAAAATAGTAGTCCAAATTTTATTGCCGTAATGGTGTTACAATAACTATAGTTTTTTGCGGTTATAATGACCGTTAGAATGCAAAGGTTGTGATTGATTAATATAAAAGCATTGGTTTAGCTTAGATGCTATCGTCGGTGGTTGTAATAGCATCAGCTTGCAATAGAAGACGCAGTTAAAAGTCGTAATAGTAGTTAATCATATATGTAGTATTTGATAGTTGGAGTGTCAATTGACCAGAAAAGCGGTATTGGAAATTGTAGTAGAAAGTTATCATGTAAGTCGTACTTGGTCACGTATGCCGTGTTAGAGAGCTGCACTTATGTCGGTCGGCTATTATTATCGTTGTTGTTGTTAGTTATAACAGCTATTGTGAAGATAAAAGGCTAACCATCAATTAATTAAGATTGTAGTCTGTTTAATTAATCTGTTTTAAAGCATATTTCACCAGATTCGAGGACCTTAAACTAAGAATTATTTAAGATCTTTTCAATTTTTTTCATTTTTTTTTAATTTTTAAAAACATATTTATTTGATGTTTTCTTACATAAATATATTTTTTTTATTTCTAAAAATAAATTAACATATTTTTGAAAAGATTCAAAGCAACATTTAGATCTTCTGAATGTTTTAAAAAGTAATTATAGCTTAATAAAACATACAAGGCATGTTTTAACTCTAACAAAAAACATAAATAAAATAAAATAAATAAAAAAAATTATAAAGCAAAAAAATAAAAGTACTGCTCCCAAACCGCCGCGAAGTGTTTTGCAGGTAACATTGGCTCTATACTCTCATAAACAAATAGAGATTGCTCCCATGTGAAGTGTTTGTTTTCAGGCTCTCAGCCAAAAAAAACAGCGATGAGCGAAGAAAACTCGCTGTATTAAATCTGCTTCACAACTCATCCTTTTGTCATCCTCCCAGCATTTTTTTTTTTCAAAAGCAATTGTCAGCAGTAAAAAGAATAATAATAACAATTGAATGAGTTACAGGAAAATTCAGTTTTGTGATTTCTGGGCTTCTTGAAAAAGGTAGCATTGAAACGTATTAATGAAGAAAAATTAAGGCCATTAGGATCAAAGTGGAAGCAAATGAACTCATATTGTAGCGGCAGACTCAGCAAGTACATATGGCGTGAGGGACTGAGGCTCAGGAGGTATGAAACATGGGTGATTGTAAAAGTTGAGTTCGTAGAAGCAGACAAAAAACTAGAAGATAATTCCTGCACCTTTTACATGCGAAACAATCCAGATAGCGTATTGGGAACGAGAACACAGGACTGCTGTGCTGCGTTATCTCTTGCAGGCCATTTTTTTTTAACCAAAATACAGAAATTCAATTGTTATCGAGCAGAGCAAAAATGATGAGAGTTTAATAAAATTTTACGATTGGATGAGCTCTGATTGCTTCACTACAGGAATAGCAGGCTATGGCAGACGCTGTTAGAGCATTCACCATTGTTATGGCGTAGCACAATTCTTCTGCTGCGGTTTTCAAACGGCCACAAAATGACTGCTGAGTCGTACTGTCAGTTTCTTAGAGTTCAAGGACAGTGAGGGTAGGAGAACTGAATAATAAGGCGTTAATCACGAGCAAATTGGATGTAGTTTGCGTCTCGAGTACAACGGTGGGGTCCACATGTCAAGTGGGCCCACTGCAATAATAAGATCATAAAATTTGTGGATTCAGCTTGACACGTGGCTTCCCATCATTAAACTCTAAATGCATATACATCTAAAGTCCTGACCAAATATTTTTTTTCTTAATTATAGCAATTATTTCTAAAACTGGCCTGCTTCAAAATATTATAGCAATTTGTCAATATATGGATAAAGAAGCAGGTGCTCAAGTAGCACTATCAGCTATAATTCTCGCTCTCTCCCTCTCTTTCTCTCTACCATTTATATATGTTTATACCTAAAAATGATATGCACAAATGTCGAGCCAACCTAATGGCCCAAGAAAAATGAACTAGAATAACTTTGCTCTTTAAATATGTAAAATACTGCTCCTATCTTTATGAATAGACCAACATATCACACGATTCTTATGTATTTTACAGTCTAATTTTTATACTTAAATACATGGCATTAAAATGTTTTTACAACATAACAAAATACCGCTTGATGTGTTAGCAAAAAATTTTATCATCAGGCTTGAACCTATAAGCATTTTGAATTGAGCAACTAGACTGGAGGAGCCCAATGACTATCGAATCAGTTGAGTTCAAATCAGCATAGACTAAATATACTAAACACTTAAAGTGTAGTCAATAACTTCAGTGCATCATTTGAATAACCAAACAATATTAAAATTTGACATATTCATTGTCAAATCGAGCGGCCTGACAAGATATATCGAATGAACTGAAGATCGTTTGATTATGATATATTAACACTTGAATATTAAACATGGTAAACTACTAAAAATAATGACAACATCAAATTTTAACCAATTGTTTATGTGCTGAGTTTATTTAATTAAAATATAAATGCAGCGTAAACTGGTATAATAAATAGCTCAAATTTTAAGCCAAAATTTTTTACAATTTTGTTTTTATGGATTTGAAGAGTTTTTGATGAGGATGTATTTAAACATTTTTTACATTGTTTTTAAGATAAAAAAAATTCATATTTACATGCATATCACTTAAAATTTTAACATTACTCAAAAAATAATACCATCATTATCTTCTTAAAGTAAAGAACAAAATTTCATGAATAATTTTATGACACTAGATGTTTTATATCTATGAATATTAAATTTTAAGTGTTAGATATTAAGTAAGAATCAATCATTTGCGAGTAAATTGAAGTTAGGTTCATTCCAAATTGATCCAACTTCCTTGATAATACAGCAACCTGAGATGAATTACAATCGCATCTGTATCATAAACATTAGCTACATTTTTAGGATTTATACTTGTAGAGAGTCATTGAAATTCATTTGTAGTCATTTCTTCAATTAATGCATATGCTTTATTAAATGATTTTGATATTAATGATCATGCGGCAACGTCCGCCCAAAATTATATTTTAGAATTTATCCATCTCCAATTGACCCATTTATGAAAATATTATCGTTATGACAGTTTCAAACCATACAAATTTCATATTTCCACAACACAGACTATTCCGACAATAATTGCAATACCGCAACTCACAATCAAACAAAACCCCCTGTCCTCCCTCCCGTTCCCGTGAAGCACCGGCCCCACGAATCGCTTATTTTTCTAAACCACACAAGAAAACCTACCCATCCTCACACCCACATATAACAAAAAAACACACCCTAACTACACAGCTCCCGCGCAAACCCAACTCTAGCTCCTGCCACGTCCACCAGAACCCGGTGGTTCTGCTGCTGGTAGCTCGCAATCACGTTCACCACCGCGTTCACGTTCGCCGGCGCGGCCGCTAACGCCAAACACGCGAGCGGCCGCCCGCTGCTGTGTATCAGAGCGTTCTCCGCAGGTAGCGCGAGATCCAATCCGTCCAAATGCAGCGTGACCACCGGCGGCGGCGCCGCCGTTACATCACTGTTTGCCGTCGAGTAACACGTGTCAAACGCTCCCAGCGTCTCGTACCCATTCGTCGCGTTCACTTGGCGCCTGAACTCGTCGCGTATGGCGGCGTAAGCTGCGGCGACGAAGCGGGTGATAACGGTGCCGGAATCCACCACGGTTCCGGCGCCGGTGTAGGGATCGAAGGTGAATGAGTTGGGAGGCGTGGCGACCCGAATGCGGCCAACGCTGACGCCGGTGAGATTGACGTAGTAGAGCGAGGGGCGGTGGGGGTTGAAGAGGAGAGGGGTGGAGCGGATATGAGGGGGCTGGTGGAGGGGGCCGAGGCGGAGGGAGCCGGAGAAGTAGTAGGAGTTGTAGCTAGGGAGGCAGTATGAGAAGACGGAGTGGTAGAGAGAGGTGGTTTGGGAGAGAAGGGAGGCAGGGCCGCGGCCGAGGGCGAGGAGTCCTTGTTTGGGGAACGAAGGGCCGGGGAAGACAGAGGTGACGGCACCGAAGGTGAAGGATGGGACGTTGTCGCCGGCGAGGTGAAGGGTGTCTTGAGAGAGGGCGGCGGAGAAGGATGAGTCGCCGCCGTAGGATTGGTTGTAGGTGCAAAGGGAGGAAGGGGAGGAACAGGGGAGGGGGGTGAAGAGGGGACAGAGGGAGGAGGAACAGGGGAGGGGTTGGAAAGTGGAAGAAGAGGAGAAGTTGGAGGAGGAGAGGAAGGAGGAGTCGGCGGCGGAGTCGAGGGCGAGGAGGAGGGGTTGAGGAGGGGAGCCGATGGTGGCACGGAGGAGGTAGATGGCGGAGTTGAGGATGTGTTGACCGGAAGCGATGGGGACGGAGAAGGTGGAGAGGGAGGAGAGGAAGGAGAGGCGGGCGGGATCAATGCGGTGGGTGAGTTGGAGGAGGGAGTCGAGGGGGGTGGTGGGAGAGGAGATTAATGGGGAGCATTTGCTGTTGATGTGAAGGATGGTGATGTCGCCGGGAGTGGAGGGAGATGAGCAGGGGTTGAAGGCAGCGAGGGAGAAAGGAAGGAGGAGGAGGAGAAGGAGGCAGGGTAAGAGAGCCATGGGTTGGGGAAGGGTGGTGGGATGTGGTGGAATGTTATGGGGGGTGTTTTTGGTTTATTTAAAGGAGAGGGGAGGGGGAAGCCTAAAAGAGCAACGACATAAGAGGAATACGAAATATAAACATTTACACAAGAACTCTCCATTTATTTAATAAGCACAATAGGATGTTTACACTAAATATGCAATGTGGGGCATGTTTGTGGATTGTCTTCAGTCACGGAGAGAATGGTGGCTATTAAATAGATGCTACTGCATCATGTCATGCTAAACACTAGGCCAATTCTATGATGATTTTAGTCATAATTTCACGCAGAGCTAGGTTAGAAGTGAGTCATGAAATCATTGTGCTAGTTAGACCTTCTAGATGTTGCGCAAAATATGAGGCATTTTGTCTCCCCTTTTGTTTAATAAGATCTATTTATAGGAAATATTATTTCTAAGCTAAGATGCATGTATCTGTGTGTGCACTATATGCACGCACGCTAGTGGATGTTTTTTTATCGTTGTATAAAATTTTAACATTTCTAAAATGGATTGAAAGTTACAAGAGAATTAATGTTTAAAATCATTACAATGGAGCATGATAGCAATTTTGAACTTTACTAAAATAGATTTTTTGATATATTAAGACTATTTATGACGAATTTTACATACAAATCACATATTTCTTTTGTATCTACATGTATACACCTTAAGTTTGATACATACATTCATGACACGGTCACAATGTTATATAGGAAAAATTATATTTCATTTTTTTAAAATAAATCACAGTGGTGTTGCCTGCTATAAAATTCTCTATAGTTGAGAAATTATGTCTTGATTTAGTATAATTTTCTAACACACACATATAGATATTTAAAAGAAAACTAAAATGTTTTTGTGGAAAAATCTTGGAAAAAGAAAAACTCATGAGATTCGACTCAATAAAAAGTAATTCACTAGAAAATTAAAAACATCATTCTCATGTATTTGAAAAGAAGATATTATAAAATGATGTTATTGGATATAATATCAGTACTTGGCTCTAATAGTTGCAGTTAATTATAAAAATTATCGGTGGTGGTCGAAGACAATCTCGTGGCCACCGGTGAACTTTGGTGGTTCAGTGCAAGCTTAGGTGGCCGGTGAAAACCACCGAGATAAGATTTAAGCTTTAGTAGAGTTCACATTTTTCTATTCTACTCATCCCCTCAAGTGAAAATTTTTTATAAGTCATTTTTATAAATTGGGCTAATCTCCCAAAACACTCCATGGTATATATTTGGGGGCCACCCATGCACCTACATATTCGATTATCCCCTCCTTAAGGCAATAGTCGCCAGAGGGGGATTCGAACCCCAGTCTAGAGAGTACTTGCATCGCCGAAACGGATGCTCTACCAACTGACTTGGGAATGCAAATATATATATATAAGTAAAATTTAGGCATTAGATATATAAATACAGAGGAATTGGTACAGAAAGTGCGTGGTAAAATCTGCCAAAAAGTCTGAAAAAAAATTAAAGCATAAAATTTATTGGATGGGAAATTAATCATTTGTGGGCTTAACACCATCTCCACAAGTGCATTTATATATATATATATATATATATATATATATATATATATATATAAAATAATAATAAGGGAAAGAATGGGGCTCTAAGGAGAAATAGTCCTTAGATTTTAGTGCTCAAATAAAGAGTACAGCGAGTGTATAGCTACATTTTGGGATAATTTTGTAACGTTTGTGTCCTCAACTTTGACCTTCTAATTATAGATTTATGGCAATTTTGACTATGATATATATCGTAAAAGTTGCAAAATAAATAAATAAATAAATAAATAAAGAGCAGAGAAATAGATGCTGAGTTACAGAAGAATGAATTTTACTCGCATAGCAATTCAGTATTACACAGCGATATAAGTAAATATAGTAGCAAGAGGTAGCTGAGTTGGTTATAGTATGTATTGCTGAGATGAAATTATTTTTGGATCGGTGGTGCAGATTGCTGCTGGTACAGAGTAGTGGTAGTGCACTATTTGTTTGGTTACAGGATTAGTGGTATTAAAATCTCCCCCACAGGCTGATGGTTTCTGGCGGAGTCGTCAACTTGGATCTGAGAAATTGAAACTGAGCGTTTGAGAGAGCGTTCGGGATAAAGGTCTGCCACTGGATCCTTAGCTGTGATGTGATGCACAGTAATGTGTTGTTGCGCACAGTAATGTGTTGTTGCTTCATAAGTGGCAGTACACATCAATATGCTTAGTTCTAGCACGAAAAAATTAGATTATTAGCTAGAGCTATAACGAATATATAACATAGAAGATGGGTGTGTGCTGAGGCGGTGGAGGATTAAAATCTTTTAGTAAACAACGGAGCCAGATGAAATCTGCGGCAGTTGAAGTTAGAGCGTGGTATTTAAGCTTGGGTGAAAGATCAAGCAAAGGTGACTTGTCTTTTGGCAATAAAATTTATGGTAGTAGAGTGATAATTTTTAACTTCTTAGTGTTGAAACACAAACCTAACACACACTGAGATAATAAAAGAAATATATACAAAATGTGACAGCTTGACTTTTTAAATAAAAAATCCTGAAAAAGAAAAAAAAACATAAGATCTAGCCCAGTTGAAATTATTCATTATATAATTTTTTTGTACATGAGTTCATTCTTCTCCTTAATTAGGGAAGATGAGTTACAAAGATGATCAATATAAATGTATCATATTGGTTTATTGTTAATAGTCGTAGTCTGACTGTAATGAATGTAGTTCTTGATGATAGTATACAGTAAATGTTGTAATTGATTGTTATAGAGACAGTAGTCTGTTGTGAATGTTATAGACAAAGGTAGTAGCGTTGGCTTGTCTTGCAAGCAATCGTTGATATCCATGGTTGTAGTTGGTCGTGTGGATCGCACATGATTTCAAGAGTGTTGACTGGCCACTAAGGCCATAGTAGTAAGCTACATGAGTTATGACCCCACATAGATCGCAGTTGGTCACATTGGTCGTAGTGGTAAGCTGTGATGACATCCATAGGCCACAAAGACCAAAGTCAAGAGTTGCACAAGTTGTGAACCACATAAATCATAATGGTGCGTTGTGATGATGTTTGTAGGTCACGGGAGTCAGAGTCGAAAGTTCTAGTGGCTATGAACGATGTAAGTAGTAGTTGGTCACATGGGTCATCGTGGTGAGTTGTGACGACATTCGTGGGCCTATGGGCTGCACGAGCTGTGAACCATATTGTTGACCTCATTTTTAATGAGGTCTTAGTCTCCTACTTCTAGAACTCAGGATCTAGCTTTAGGAGTTTCTTATTGACCATCCTAGCGGACTTGTTTTAGAGCCCATCTGCCATAGAACATCGAGCCACATCTTGACTCATTTTTGTGCAGAACTCGCACAAGTAGTCCCAAACACCAGACCGAAGATTGACACTCCTCTCTGCACCAAAGCCCTTGCCTTCTCTCTACACCGAAAGCCTTTGCCCTTCTTCCTTAAGCAAGAGAATCCTCATTCGACCTTGCCACCTTCTCCTACACGCGCTCATCTTCTCCTTGCATTGAAACACTCACCTCCATCGCACCTCTCCTCTTTCGGTTCGTATCTTCTTCCCGCACTGAAACCAGCCCTCACTTCCGGACCTTCATCGCTCGACTGGAGCTCGCTCGCCTCCCTGCACCGATCTCGCTCACTTCCTCGGCTCTCCTCCCTCAACATCGAAACACACTTGCTCCCCTCTCCATCGAACAAACATAGTTGAACGCCATCAAAAGATAGGTTATGTGGTGGATGCAGTGACCCAAAATGGTTGAGTGTATACGGGATGTAATGACTCGAGAAATGAGCTCCTACAAAGGTCTAGAGCAGAGTCGTAAGAAGTGTAGGGAAGTAACTCATGTTGGAGGAAACAATATAGCGAATTGGCTTGGTGACGAGCCACCCATTCTTGTGATGTGTGAATGCTAAGGATAAGCGTTCGAGAAACACAAATCTGAATTTAATACATGCAAAATGTACAAGTTATGAAACATGCAATGTGTTACACAGGCAAACACAAATGTGGGAGAGTTC
>NEWO01000003.1:4301403-4336703 GCA_003013225.1 Phalaenopsis aphrodite | reverse complement strand
CTAAATCGAAGCCGTAGGAAGAGTAGGGCATTAACTCCTGTTGGAGGGAACTACACAGCGAATTGGATTAGTGACAAGCCACCCATTCCTGTGATATGTGAATGTCAAGGATAAGTGTTTGAGAAACACAAATCTGAATGTAATACATGCAAATGTACAAGTCATAAAACATGCAAGGTGTTATACAAGCAAACACACAAATGTGTGAGGTGAAGTGCAAACAACCTGTGACATGGTGCTAAGTTACATGAGGATACCATGAAACAAATATGGAGTAATGTGTCGTATGGAGGCACAAATATTTTTTGTGAGCATATGAGGATATATGTTTGAAGATGCACGACAAGTGATGAATGTGCTAATGTAAAGTCATGCAAACAATACTAATGCACAAGTAAAACACACATTATACATGCAGAATTACTTGTTTGACCCATCAGGTCGACTGGGGTAGTTAAACCTGGGCAACATAGCCAACGGGCTCAGTCAGGCTAAGATAGCCAATTGAAGCAAATTAATTGGTCGAGTGAGCCTAGGAGGCCGGTCGGACCAAGTGATCGGTCGACCAGGTCAGGACGGCCGATTGGACAAAGGTGTTTGGTCGACTGGTCATAGGTGGTCAGTCGAGCCAAAGTGATCGGTTTACCAGGCTGAGGCGGCCGATCGAACCAAAGTGATCAGTCGACCTAGTTGGGACGGACGGTCAGACTAAAGAGAGGTTGACCGTGCCGAGGTGATAAGTCGAACACAAATGCAGTGTGCAAAAATTACCATGCAACATACATCACATCGAAACATGCAACGTAGTGCAAGCATCATGCATAAAAACAAATAATACTCACCCAGACTTACATAAAAATCTAGAGTTTAGCTCTTAAATATGCGACATAGCCGCCTTCGACTTTGGTGAGGTGACAACGACTTTATATATGCTCAAAAATACAAGTATTTAATACTGCTGCCAGAAAATTTAATTCCTCAGCAACGACACTAAAAACTTAATAACGATTATAGATTTGATAAAGATGTATATATTAAATATTCAATAGTGGTAAAGTCACACTTATCAACGCAAGTATACGTATCGCTCAAGTAATATAGGACTTTAATGGAGTTCTAGATATTGATCCCACATGGAGTAATATTAGAAATACGAACTAAGAATTTAGAAAATCAAGACTTAATCACAACAATATAATTCAAATTGTTTATCTGTCACTAATAGACAATTGAAATAAATATGTAATTTTAAAAACTCTTAAATAACTAATTATACTAATAAAGTTTCTAATGTGATATTCAATATATAATAAAACATCATTCTCCTTGTCAAGAAATTATAGTGAATGGATAAGGTGAATCAGTTCAAATTGTATTATGTCAAATAAGAGCATACCTATTTTTTACCCTTTGGTCCAGGCGTAAAGAACATTGACTAATCCTATGCTTAGTTACTGAATCTCTGGCTAGGCTAGGAGGATACTGACTCTCACTTTGGAACTCCCCACGTTCCCCTCGTCTGAAGGCTAACATCTACACTTCAACAACCAAACGATAGGACCGAATTGAGGATTTTAGTCTGTCACTCTAAAATCTCTAATTATACGCCCGATAATTTTATTTCCCTATTTATTTGCACCCAACTTCCAAGGGCTTTGACCTCCCTGAATCTTGGTTGTAATTTTCACTGTAGTTGTAAAACTCAACATATTTTAACAAATCAATTGGCCAGATTGAAAGTAAATTAAGATCGAAGTGAAAGGATCATCACAACTTCTTTAACATTTCCAAGGCTCAACCAATTCAAATCACCATTTCACAAATCTCAAGACAAGGAGAAAGATAGAGAAAATTACTCAGAACTCATGGGGAAGACACAACAAAACTCGAAATTCATATATAAAAGCAAATTCATATAAACTACAACAAGTAAGTAACACTTATCTCTAACTTCTCCCCAAGCAAACTCCTCGATGTTCCTCTGAATATCTTCCTTTCTTTACAACACACAGAATTCCTCTTTGAAGCGGTAAGGAGGATGAAATATCTCACTTTCCCTCCACTCTTACAATCTCTCGAGAATTCCTCACAATCTAACCTTAAAGTAAACTCTTTACACACTATTGGGGCTCTTGGACGTTGTTCTAACCTTCCAGCTCCTCGAACTCTAGAGCCTCTCTCTCCAATTTTCGGCCAAAGTCTTCTTTTAAAGTTGTAGAAGAGTTTTCCCAAGAGTTGCCTAAGCATCCCTCAAAAAATCGTCCATATTCAATGCACCTTTGTAAATAACCACCGATCTTGCCGTTGATGACATCGAGGGCACCGTTGGTGGGCCTTCTAAATTATTTGTCTGGAGTCTCGGGAAAATCTCGCCGTTGGCGCCGTTGGGCTCGCCGTCGGCGCCCTAGTTCAAATCTTCACATTTTGGTCTTTTTCGCTCCAAATTCGTTNNNAGAGAAAATTACTCAGAACTCACGGATAAGACACAACAAAACTCGGAATTCATATATAAAAGCAAAGTCATACAAACTACAATAAGTAAATAACACTTATCTCTAACTTCTCCCCAAGCAAACTCCTCGAAGTTCCTCTGAATCTCTTCCTTTCTTCACAACACACAGAATTCCTCTTTGAAGCGGCAAGGAGGATGAGATCTCTCATTTTCCCTCCACTCTTACAATCTCTCGAAGAATTCCTCACAATCTAACCTTAAAGTAAACTCTCTACACACTATTGGGGCTCTTGGACGTTGTTCTAACCTTCCAACTCCTCGAACTCTAGAGCCTCTCTCTCCAATTTTTGGCCAAAGTCTTCTTTTAAAGTTGTAGAAGAGTTTTCCCAAGAGTTGTCTAAGCATCCCTCCAAAAATCGTCCATATTCAATGCACCTTTGGAAATAACCGCCGATCATGCCGTCGACGGCATCAAGGGCACCGTTGGTGGGCCTTCTAAATTATTTGTCTGGAGTCTCGGGAAAATCTCGTCGTTGGCGCCGTTGGGCTCGCCGTCGGCGCCCTAGTTCAAATCTTCACATTTTGGTCCTTTCGCTCCAAATTCGTTCTTTTTTGCATCTTTTTGCTCCAATGACCATAATTCATCATACATGCAACAAAACATCAAAAATACCTTTTTTTAAAGTGCAATATCACCAAAAACAATATAAAATAGGTATGAAAATCTCAACATATTTTCCTTTGGTCATGAGGCGTTTGGGGAGCTTCACCTTCAGATTTCAAAAGAAAACTCTCTACAATATTGTGGAATGACCTAGCTACAAAGTTTTTTTTACTTCCACAATTCCTCATGATTTTGTAAAGTGAGTTGGCTACAAAGTTTTTCCCACTTGACAAAATCCAAATATTTTGATCCCTCCAATGAGGGTTGTAAATGCCAAAACAAGAGGAAAATTGGGATTCCGACACTAAAGGTTAGGGTTGTAGTTCATAGGGGAATCTCCCAGATTCACTAGGAATGTGTCCAATGAAAGTTTCTTAACCTAGTGCTTTTTCTAGAAAATAAATGTCTAATCAATAAGCATAGACTTGTGTCGACTAGTGCCGACCAGCCAACTTGCCTAGCATGGGTGACCAAATCCATGATGACTCCACAAAGTTGGGCAATCAAAAGGCATATGAGTATGTCGACTAATATTGGTCGGCCAACTTACCTTGTATGGACTACCAAACCTACAATATTTATCAAAATCTACTTTTAAGGCCAATTAAAAAAGAAATGCAAAAGTTTTCGAAGAGTTTCACCAGCGTGAAGGTTGTGGAGGTTTGACATTCATTTAGAAAGAATCTCACCTGGTGGTAGAAGAGATGACGAAGCCCAACGTTTGGATTTTTGGCTTCGTGAAGCCCTCGTCGCTTGCTCTGAGTTGTCAGTGTCCAGACCACGTACCGGTGTAACTCGCAAGACATGCATGATATGGTGGGGAAGGAGGTATGTAATAATGATAAATGATTCTAGCATATGAAAATATCACCAAAACGTTTCTTAGTGAGAAGGGTTGGACCTCGCTGATGGGAGCTTCAGCCGCAAGGAGAAGTGTCGCAGTTTCCACTGTGGGACAAAGGAGGCTGTCGAGGTTGTTGGCAGCTCAAGTCACTGGCCGCAAGGAAAGGAAGCGACCGGTGTGATCTCTGCCTGAGAGAATACATGCCCATGAGGTTACCGATTTCCATCATCTTTTTTCACGGTTCCGAGAAGGAGCAGCGACGAAGGAGGAAGAAAGATAGGAGTTTTTGACATCTCCGTTAGAGACAAACTGAGAGGGCTCGCATGCTACTTGAAATCTAGAGAAGGAGGGCAGTCCAGCTCTCACGGTGAGTGTAAGAGGAAAAGGGTTGCTACCGTGAGGGAGACTTATCAGCGAGGGCACATCACCAGAGAGTGGAGACGAGGTCGCCAGCGATGGGGAAAGCCATGAACGAGCTCAAGTCGAAGCTAGAAGGGGCGGTGTGCCCTAGATACTCGGGTTGGAACCAAGTGGAAGACGACGGGGGGACAGTCAGTTAGAGAGGACAACACCAACATGGACTTTACTGGCGGGAGCACGACGCGACGAAAGAGGCGACTTGTGAGGATTTCGGACCTAGAGGTATCAAACATGAAGGGGTATTCCAGCCGCGGGATGACTAAGTGAGAAGTCAGGACGACAAAACCTAGCTTTCGATGTCAAAGAAGGAGGACGAGATGTCGTCAGCGGGCGTGCCTGCGCTCGGGCCAAGAAGAAGGGAGGTGGTGCGAGTGTCTGAACCAAATAAGAAAAGGGTTGGTTGCAATTAGAGCAAGAATCAGGCCATTGACTTCAGAGAAATAAAGAAATTTTGAAGCTTTTCTTTTTTTTATCCTAAGTTTCATTTTTTTAATTTTCTTATGTACATCGATTTACATGCTCTTCGCTCGAATATGAAAC
The DNA here is from genome assembly GCA_003013225.1 of Phalaenopsis aphrodite. Taxonomy (NCBI): domain Eukaryota; kingdom Viridiplantae; phylum Streptophyta; class Magnoliopsida; order Asparagales; family Orchidaceae; genus Phalaenopsis; species Phalaenopsis aphrodite. The sequence goes on along the minus strand of NEWO01000003.1, from coordinate 4,331,783 downwards.
AAAATAATATGGGTATTCTCTCTAGGTAAAATCGATTTTTCGGACATGTTTGCATGGTCCATGTCATTCGTGCTCATCTAGACAAATTTGTCGCGAACATGTCAATTTAAGCATGTGGATGCACATGATGTGATGAGCGGGGACCATTGGTCTAATCGAAATCGTTTGATAGACAAACACCAAATGGTCTTTCCCTAGGCGAAAGCTAAAGCCTAGTAGAACGACCCCAATGCATACATCAAGCAAAATTTCATAGTGTTTGAGTGAAGATTTTATACTATTGACATAAAAATTTGATGCAAACAAATATAGAATAAAACACGGGATACGAGCATTTGCTCTTGGTCCCCCGTCACGTAGTTCTCGCGTCATACGCCTTAGAACCCATACCTGTAGCTTATTCCACTAGACGAATCTACTAAGGGCTCTAGTAAGTACATCAATAAAGTTAAAAAATGATTCAACCTACACGAAAATAGTTTAGTACAAATGTTATCAACATGCAACATGTCTGAGCAATGTCTGACAGGAGGAACTAAGCAGCGCATGCAGAAAAGAGTAAGTATACAAATTCTTAAATTGCTCCCTTTTTGTAAATGTATGTGTGTGCATACTTAATAGAATGACTCTATGTAGAAGACTGGCCTAATATACTATTACACATTTCAAAATTGGTAAACATGCAAGTACACCAAAAGCACAAAATGTCACTCACCTGTCGAGTCTGGATCGCTATCAAAGCATGCATGCAAATGCAAATGTGAGCAAGCCTCATGCAAGTTTCATGATCGTGATCACTGTGATGAGGTAGGAGCAAACATGATAGAAGACCATCAAGAAAAAAATGCAAATTAAAGAAACTAAATACATGCATATTACACATTCAACGGGTTCAGAGGCTCTAAGGCATGGCCCGATTTGAGTGAACAACATGCAAAGCTAGTGGCAACCCAATGACGCCACAAGAGATGGATGGTGCATCCTCTTTCGAGAAAATTCACATGCCACGAACCAACATAGATAGTCGCCAATCACTAAAGAGATGTGAGTGTCTAGCCCCAAACACTCGTGATACACATGTAGAGGAGACATCGTGGGTGCCGGTGCTCGAAGAGACACCTGATATGACATGTGTTGAGGGCGAAATAGCATGCAAATGAGCTCATAAAAATACAGATCATAAGTATTTTCATGCACACATGTGTCGATGTTAACCAAGTTATGCACCATCATGCAAATGATGGAATGCACATGCAAAGCATACATCATACAAGTGATGTTGGTCTTTTGACCCATTGAGTCAACCAGGATGATCAGCCTGAGACATCAAAGCTAAAGGGTTGGTCGAACCGGAGTGGTTGATTGGACCCAAGTGGTTGATCGGTTGGGCCATGGTGGTCGATCGAACCTAAATGATTGTTCGACTGAGCCAGGGGCGGTCGGTCACACCTAAGTGATCATTCAACTGGATCAGGAGGCCTATCAGACCTAAGTGATAGGCCGACTGGGCCAGAGCAGCCAATCAAACCAACGTGCTACATTCAACATGCAAAATGTAGAGACATTCATCATGACAAATCATATGATGCCACATAAATGCTAATGTCAGTTGTGAGTCGTACCCATACTAGCACTCTCACATAGGTACCTAGTTTTCAACACATGGATATGCGACATAGCTACCTTTGACTTTGGCTATAGGTGTGGGGAATTTCACCATCTAATTCCTCGAATGCGAATATCTCCACCATTTATATGGTGAACTAGCTACAAATCAGTTTTCATCATACAAATCCTAAGTGTTCCAACCCTTCCATGGAATGTTGGAATCGCTAAAACTAAGGGAAATACTGATTCCAACCAATTTTGGGTTCAAGCTAAGGCTTTTTGCAAGGATAACACTTGGATTCGTGTGGATTTGTCCACGACAGATTCCTATCATAGCGACTTTCTTTAGGAAAACAACCACAGAGTCTTAATCATCTAGCACAATTCTAAGACTAGCTCAGGAAAGAAAAATGCAAGGGAACAAGAATATCACTTACACGATGCTTAATGACGTCCTCGATTGCAAGGATGAAGCTCTCATCAAGTAGGATAGTTGCTCCTCTCCTTCTCCCAAGTGCGCGAGGAAGCTCTGCTCGCCAAAGAGAACGTAGTAGTCACCGGAAGCCTTTTCCAATGTAGGGAAGAAGCTCTTCTTTTAGAAGGAGATGTGTCGCCTTCCCTCACTCTTGATAATCTCTCCAAGCTCTCTCACCCTCTCATAATGTTTGGTGGTGAAAAGGAGAGAAAAGATGAAGGAAAAAAAAAAGATTTTGGCAGAGGAAAATGGAGAGAAGAAGAAGGAAGAGGAGGAGGAAGTTCTTCTTTGTTTGATCTCCTCTCCAAGACCTTCTCCTCTCCTTCAAAACTCTCTCATACTTCACTCCCTTTTATCAAGAAATCTGAGAGAGAAGAAGAAGGTGGAAGTACTCATAAAGAAGCAAGAAATTTAGAAAAATGAAAACAAGAAGAAGAAAGAAGATGGAAGAAGAAGAAGTGTTCTCTTCTTTACTCAAGCTTCTTTTATCCAGAAAATTTCCTTCTCCCATAAAATCTCTCCCTCTCAGTTTGAAAAATGTTTATAGCCTCTCTCAAAATGAGCACTTCCCTCTCATTTAGTTTGGTTTGCCACCACAACCAAGTCTCCCACATGGTCTGTTTCACTGGCTGATTTTTTGCTCAGCAGAGCTTGTAAATTTGATCTTCCTACAAGAAAATGGTTAATCTCTTCCTAAAGCCTTTTGATCCTTTCCACAAACTGCTTAGCAAACATGCAAAAAGTTCCCTTAATGGTCCTTTCCATCTTTGTTGAAATATCGTGATGCAGCGACCCTTAATGGAACAAAGTAGGTTGGGTGCATATGCATCAAAGATTGGCCGCATATGCGCCAAAGATTAGCCAAATATACACCAAGGATTGGCCACATAAGTGCCATCGGGCCCATATGCACCCATCTCTCCATGTCACATATTTTGTTTTGGTGCTTAGGTCATCAATCAGTGGTGCATATGCACCCCCTTACTATCTCAGGAGCGATTTACAACAAGTTTCACGTTTATACATTAATTGGGTGGCGCATAAGCGTCATCTCCACGGGTAGACAAACAAAAATCACAAAATAATGCTTTTTTATGGTGTTGGCGCCAACGCGCCAATAAAGGGGCGCATATTCACCCCCGCCTACTGTGAGCACCTTTTTTGGGCTCATAAGTACCCATGGAAGGGCGCTTAGGTGCCACCGCCTTAAAAAAAGTTCATTTCATTTTTTTTTTTGTTTCCTTCCTTTCCCTTCTTAATTGAACTTCACGTAGAGGACTCCCATGGTTTTTTAAACCACTACAAAAGCACCATTGATTAAAATAGACTTCCCCACGTCCGGATGGACGTCGACGACAAGCCGTATCAGGCAAAAATCGTTATTCAGGGTCGGGTATCGCCTCGACAGTGACAAACTCGGGTTTTCACCCGGGTGCCCGTATGATGATTTTAATTGACTAGACACTACAAAAAGTCACACATTAATCAAATATGATTCTATATATCTAAATAAACATGTTGGAGCCTTTGATTGAAGAATTTTGGTGCCAACAGGCGTTTTGGACCCTCACACGGGTGGACAGACCCAAAATCCAACTTTTCCCAACTATGTTCATGGGGGAATTTGATGATTCCCTTTAGTCACCTAAAGCTCCAAATAGGTGGGGTATGACCTTCAAACACTGGGATAAGAATTAAACATGTCCCATATCGGGACCAATACTACCCCACAATGAATTCTTCAGGGTGGGGCTAAATTGACTCCAATCCTAGTTTTGTGCTTGAGACACATACCAAACTGCCCAAACAGATGTCCTAGGCTATAGGAAGCCGTAAACGGTCCTGTAGCACTCAAGTGAACACCAATATATATGAAATCCATAAATGATGTCAACATATTTATCCATAAATAACTTTTCTTGATTGAACAAGAGGAGGGTGAACGAAAATAATTTAGCTAGCATTTAAAATTCATGTTTGCATCAGATCAAAAGAATTTTCCATACATAATTTTCTTAACAAGCCAATAATGCTCATAATTCTCTATAGAAAATGATTTCTAGATTGAAAAAAATTCAAGTGAAATGAAATAACTTATCTAACATGTAGTTTCATGCTTACACATGCTCAAAGCAATTTTCTATATATATATATATATATATCCAAAAAACCAACATTGATCATAATTATCTATAGAAAAATTATTTTCACATTGAATCTTATATAAGTAAAACAAAATTACCTATCCAACATCAGAACTTTAATATTTAACAGAGCTCCAAAATATTTTTTTTAAAATAAACAAGAGTGCACATATATTTATCAATAAATTACTTTCTCTCATTAAATAAGAAGAAATTGAACGGTAATAACTTATTTAGCATCTAAACTTCATGTTTGTATCAAATAAAAAATTTTCTCTTGTATAATTTTTTAAAGAAACCAACAATGCTCATAATTCTATTCAGAAAATGTTTTTCTAGATTTAAGAAGAAGCAAGCAAAATGAAAACAACTTATCTAACATCTAAGCTTCATGTTTACATGGGCTCAAAGTAGTTTCTCATGTATATTTTTCCAAAAAGGCCAATAGTAGTTATAATTCTCCAGAAAATGATTTTTTACATTGAGACAGATGCAAGTGAAGCAAAATTACCTATCTAACATCATAACTTTATTATTTAACATAGTTTAAAAATAGTTTTTTAAAATGAATAACAGTGCTCAAATATTTATCCATAAATTATTTTTTCTTATTGAAAGAGAGGAAAGTGAAATGAAATATTGTGTTTAAGATCTAAATTTCATCTACGTATCAACTCAACGATATTTCACATGTGTACTTTTTGAAGATAACCAACAGTGCTCATAATTCAGAAGCATTGAAATACAATTAATGTAATGCAACTCATCTAATATATCTAACTACTGAACTTTCAAATTTCTATAAAATTTTTCAGGAAGAAGAGAGAACAAAAGAAAAAAATGGTTATCTCAAACGAACCAATATTCACAAAATTGAAATAGAGACATTAAAATGTAATTGCTGTAATGCAACTTATCTAACTTATTTGTCAATTGAACTCTTGGTTTTCCATTGACTAATGCAATTTCTCAAGAAATTTGAGAAAACAAAAGGAAAAAATGGTAAAACAGAAATCATCAAACAATCGACAGCTAAATCGAGATGATAAAAAAACGTAAACAATCAAACCATCAAGTCGCCTAACAAAAAAAATGGTGGAACGCCAACCGTCAAACTACCAACAAATAAAACAAATGAGATTGAGAGATACATATAGCGAGATTCGATGGTACTGAAAACGTAATAAGGAGAGAAGGGAGTCGTGTTTCTGCACTAGAGACACATAACAATCAAGAATGAGAGAAGAATACGAGGATGGCTATTTGTGGGAATAGATGAAGGGATTTTGGAGATTATAGAGTGGCAACAATGAGATTTAAGAGTCAAAATGGAGCTTAAACTGCTCAGAATAACCTGTCACTGTCATCGACTTTTTTCGTTCAGCAGCAGAATACTGTCAAAACGTACTCAAGAAGATGGTTCCCAAACACACCGTTCGACTTTTTGGAGATTAGAAACGGCAAAAACAACGCCCCAAGTGGCGAAAATGATGCCCCAAAGACACTCTTAATTTATCAAAATTGTCCTAGTGCTTGTCATCTAAGAATTAACTTTTTTTATGCGAGTGAAAAAGTTGAGCTCTAATGACAACTAAATTAGAGATTAGCAGTTAAAGTGTGCTTCAAATTTGGGTCTAGTTGTTGAAGAAAAAATCCTATACCAACTCTTTCACACGTGCCATGACATAAATTTTTTTGAATGAATTTAAGACTTCTTTTAAATATTATATAAAAATTTAAAGTTGATAACGAAGAAATCCGACAACTCGTTAAAAAAAAAAATGTGGTATATGTCGAAATTTCTCATTAAAAAGGGACAAAAGAAAAACACTACGACAGCTATCCATCGTCACCGTCCGATGCGTATTCGTTTTGACCGTCGGATCCGGCGAATCGCGGGAAGCCGGCGGAGCACGACGTTGGTTCCGGTGCCCCCTCGGAATTCCAGATTTTCATGCTCCAACGCCGACATAAAATAAGGCGATTCCTTCATGGCATAGGGAAAACTGTTTTAGCAATGCAGATCCGGAGGATCAACGGACAGCTTATCTTCTCTGTCCGGTTCCGTTTTCTACTGGCGTTCGTCGGCTACCCCATTCCGAAACTCGCCGTCCTTCCTTTGTATCATTCGCGTAGCCATGGTCTCCACTTCAATCGGCAGCAACCCGGCGGCGGCGGCCACACTTGCGAAGATCTATGTGAGGCGGTGGGTAGAGAGCTGAAGTCCTTGATGAGTGGGCGGCGTCGGATAGATGCCCAGCCGGTGGGATATTTGGTTCCCTTGCGCTTTGGCGGTGGTTTTTCTCGTCTTCGTGCACGTTATATGGGCAGCCGTTTGCCGCCGATGGAAGCTGGAGCAGGCGAGGAGGGAGGAGGTCATACACCTCGCACGGTTGGCGGCGGAGGAAGCGGCTAGGGAGGAGATGGAGGCTGCTCTTGCATACGTCCCAGCGTCAACGGAAAGTTCTAGCGTAGAATACATCGGAGGACCTTGGCGTTTCGAGTGTGCCGTCTGCCATAGGCCTACCAACACGAGGTGCTCTCGCTGTAAAACAGTCAGATATTGGTGGGTGTTCGCAGTTTCTTGCCCTTGTCCTTGAATAAAACTTTTACATACCCTGTCCTTGAATAATGCACATTGAATTAAGAGTTTTACTTATTTTTGTAAGTTTTTTTTTTTTTTTTATGGTATCGCCTATTAACAATTCTGTTGCTTCTGCTAGGGCTGAGAACATGATGAAATTGAGTTCATTAAGTAGGTACGGAAGATTTTTGAATTTGTGATGAGGACGAGTGGAAAAGAGGTGTATGGAAACTGTTGTAATATGCTGTACTTCTTGTATTTTCACATGATGCATGTGCGCTGAATGTTTCTGCATCTTCTTTGAGCCAATTAAAAAAATGATCAACTCGTGGTTCTGGGGCATGGATTTGATTCCAGTCCGCTACACATATTGCTTAGTTATGTGCTTTACTAGAGGATGTTGCCAATCTATATGATTAGTTGTGGCATTATTTTGGTATAATAAATTCTAACAAATTGGTTGTTTGTGGTTTATTTGAACTAGCTCAATTATGTATTAATACATGTCTTTCTCTTGCAATAAAAACAACAAACCTTTATCCCGCTAAGTTGGGTCGGCTACTATGATCATTTTTTATACAATATGCCCCAGTCTTTTTAGGTCTCCTTCTACTTTTCTTAGCATAAGTAGAATCTAAAACATCTACTTTCCTAACCGTTTCATCAGACGGTCGACGTTTAATGTAACCAAACCATCTAAGATGGCTCTCTCTAATCTTGCCGCCATTAGAGCTACACCAACCCTATCATAGATATATTCATTTCACATTTTGTCTCTAAGTGTCAAGCCACTCATCCATCTAAGCATTATCATCACAGTAACACTTATCTTGGTTTTATGCTTCTCTTTAAAGGCCAACATTTTGCGCAAAGAGCATTGCAGGTATTACCACCATTTTATAAAATTTTCCTTTATGTTCATCCGGTACTTTTTTTATCACACAATACACCTGATGCATTCCTTCACTTTAATCAACCAACTTGTATTCTACTAATAGCATTCTCATCTATATCACCATCACTTTGAACAATAGACCCGAGATATCTAAAATGTTCACACCTTTTAATGATTAGATCAACCATAGTTACAACTATGCCACTAGAGCTGCTGCTACTAAAATTACATTCCATGTATTCAGTTTTAGATCTACTCAAATGAAGACCTTTAAACCTCAATGTAGACTTTCATAATTCAAGTTTTTCCCGAACTCTTTCTCTAGTTTTATCTATAGGAAGTATATCGTCAGCGAAAAGCATACACCAAGATGCATCCTTCTGTAAATGTCTACTAAGAGCATCAATAACTAAAACAAAAAGAAATGAGCTTAAAGTCGATCCCTGTTGTAATCCAATTGAAATAGGAATATACTTGGTCAATCCTCCGTATGTTCCATCACATGTAACCACTAGTATACATATCTTTAATTACTTGAATATAATTCATATCAACATTTATTTCTCTTGTATGTCAATATTTAACCTCTTTCTTCTCCAAGAATCTTCCCTGTTATCTGGATGGATTGCTTAGTTTTTGTAGTGTATCTAATATATTATGCAATAGCTCTTTAATAAAACTCTATCAAATCCCTGTTTGATACTATTGTGAAAACTATGAAGGTGTGAAATAATTGGATAAAATCATTTTTTGAATGAGTCATAAATAGTAATAAAAGATATTTGGGATTGGCAATATTTATATGGAAGCTAGGATTTTTTGTTTATAAACTAAAATGTTGAAAGTGGGTGAACTGTAAGTTAAAATCTAGCAATATTAGAGAATAAATTTGACATTGTGCCATTAAGATTTATTATGAATGAGATTTTTAGTCTGAAGAAATTAATGCATAGTGCAGGAAGTATTCAAAGAATTATCATATATTTTAGTTGATTGTAATTGCATATTACCAAGTGTCATTAGAATTGGTTCTGCAAACATTATGGAGAGAAATTTAGTCTATCTTGAAGTTATTAAGTACATGTATGATGGATTAGCGATTAGACTAAAAAGTTTTTATGAAATGACCAAATAGTTGCTGGTAATTTCAGGTTTTTATCATGAATCAAAGTTATTTACTTTTTTTGTAGCTGCGTGTATGATTTTTTTAAATGACACAAGTTTGATAATGGAGGCTCTCATGAAGTTAGATGCTAGAATAATAGATAAATTTTGAAATGTAAGGGGCATTTGACTATAGAATTAAGATCAAGCATATAATATGTAATTTTAAAAGCTGTAAAGTTTATAATATAGTTGATATTACTAGAAAATCTAGTGATACATTGATTTGATGGAGATATAAATAGTTAAGTACCTTGAATGTATTATCTGTGAATATGGCATATAAATTAAGATATATTGCATAATTATTATGATAAATTTTTAGTGATTAGTTGAAGAATTTCTTCTTGAGTATTATGCAAAAATTAGGAGATTAAAATCAGAATTTAAAATTACATTTTCTAAAATTGCCATTGGGCTAGCTATGATATATTTGGTTTGAATGATGAGTAATAGGGATGCCTCTTATAGCCAGTTGAGTGTAAATGTTTAATATTATGATGGATATATGTTAAAGTTAATGAAACTAATTAATAAGAGAGATAGTGAGAGTACTTTATTTTCAAATTAAGATGACAACTGCTAAACTTTAATGGCTTCACAATATTATTTTACAAGGTTATATTTAGGGGCTCGATAGGGTGTGCCTTGGGTTGAATGAGGCAAGAATGCCTCGGGGCATTGTAGGCAATTTTAGTCTAATAAATAATATGCCCCAAAGGTCTAAGTACGGCCATGGGCATGAGGCATGCTTATATCCCACATTGGGGAGGCCTAGTAGTATTTTAATGAACTTCTATAAAGGATTAAAAGTTGGAACTATGTTTTAATAAGTTAAACCAAGTTATTTTTAATTTCAATTATTATAACCCAAGTTACATTTAGATTGCTTAACTATTTTTTGTTGAATTCTATTTTCTATTTTTTGCAACCACAAGTAATTTGTTTTAATAAGTTAAACCAAGTTAATTTTAATGTCAATTTATATAACCCAAGTTACATTTAAATTGCTTAACTATTTTTTTTGTAAAATTCTATTTTCTATTTTCTGCAAACACAAGTAAAATGCCAGTTCATTTCCCTCTCATCTTCTTGTCCTCCAGCCCTCCTCTGTCTTAGCTGTCCACCCCACTTTTCTATCAAATTGTTGATCTCATCATCAACTGGTCTCCTTTGGCTGTTAAAGCTAACTCGTGTGGATCTCTCCCTGATAGATTGTCGAAGTTAATCATCTATGGTTCTTATCTTTTCTAGCCATCAATTGCTTGGTGAAGAACTAGAGAATGAGGTCGTAGAAGTAGTGGATTCTGTTTCTAAATTGACTTTGCAATGTTGTAACCTGCATCTACAACATTTTTCGATGCTTTAGTTGAAGAAAATAACTTTGATGATGAGGAGTTTCAGGAAGGGCTAAAGAGTACATTATCATTACTTGTTTAAGCTTGTAACTAACTTTTTTGCTTAAATTGTTTACATTAACTGAACTTTTGAGTTTATATGAAATATGATTTCGAAATGTCTTCACTTGCATTTTTGGTATGCTTGATACCTTATTTCCTACTAGAAGTTTCTCTCTATTTTTAATAATTTTTATGGTGTTTAGTTCAAATTTTTTTTTTAATCCAAATCATGTTGTTGGTTTTTACAAATTTTAAAAATAAAAAAGTCTTCAGCTTATACTCTCTGCCTCCGAGGCTTACAAATTGCCTTATGACATTTGAAGCATCTTAGGATGTGCCTTTGTCTTTTAAAATATTGTTTCATTAATAGATATCAAATAAGACATGCCTGAAAGTTGTGATGAGATGTGAAAAAGAGAATGAGCATCTGATTTAGCACTCAATAGGTGTGAATGGAGAAGATGATGCATAAAGCTAACCATAAATAGTTGGTTTATGGCTTTTGATGGTGACCATGATAATGTTTTAAAAGAAATTGCATTTTTGTGCAATGTAGCTATCGATCGTCTTATTCATGAAGGATCAGCCACACTAAAAGCTAAATTAGTTAAAACAACTGAAGGCCATTCCATATCATTTCAAAACTGTTTTTTATTTAATACTTTGTAGCTTTGTCTATGTAATCTTCATTTGATTTTGATCAGTAAGCCTAGTAACCGTCATGTCATATAGTTAGGTTTGTAAATACTGTATTCTCAGGGCGTTAGCTTGTGCTTTATGAACTTATTAGAGATGCTAGGATCGTATCCCCAAACAAATTGTTGCACAAATTTTGTTGAAGGACCTAATGTAGTGAACTTTCAGCAGGTTGGATGTTCTTATGGCTCGCACATACATTTTGCTGATCTGAGCTCAGCATCCATAATGGACAAAAAATTTCTTCATACTTATGAAAGGGAGGGGACAAAAAGGATTAGGTAAGAAATTGAACCAATAGTTAAGACCATATGCACAACACCCATGATGAATGATTGTTAAAGAATAATTCATAAAGCTGGACTCTAATAGTTAGGTTGAGGCAGCAATGCGCTTCTCTCCTTGCTCATAGCTCATCTCGCAAATACTGTACATCTTGCAACTAAAAGAGGCATGCTTTTTAAATCCATGGAAAACAAAAATAATGGATTTTGGATGCTTCTCTCCTTATATGTTTTTGAGCATTCTGTAATAAAAAAAATTGGCTAGTTGGCTTTGTTCATGATGGTGCTAATGACTTGAGATGCTTTCTAGGCTGATACTTATTTCATATTCTCCTTGTGCATTACTGCAGCTCTGGCACATGCCAGATTATCCACTGGAGACGAGGTCACAAGAATGAATGCCATCGTCCTCAAGCTGATCACCAAGATAAGCTTCAAGAAAGTAATTCTCATCTTAGTGAAAATTTAAAATTGTTGGATAAAACATTTGGGAATGAACAGAAATCTGGTACCAATACTGTTGAGGGACGCTCATTTGATTCCAAGTCTAATTATGTTGTAGGAGTCAATGATAGAAAGGATATTAGATCATTCTTGGATTCATCTAGGGCAGATAGCTGTCGTGATTCCTTAGTTGATTCATCATCTAGCTGCTCTACTTATTCCAGCTTCTTGGAAAACTGTGAAGAAGCTTTTTCCTGTGCTGGTCATCATGCTAATACTGACGGAGCTGTATCTCGCGATAATGGACTGAAAGAAGCAGCTGTTGCTAACTCCATTGAAATTCCTCCTGTCGGAAGTGGCAGTGCAAGTTTTTTGGTAAACAAATTGTCTCACACAATTAATTCAAAGCAAAAACCGTCCTCTCTTTGTACCAAAGACAAGAAGTTTAAGTTGAATGATTCTCTTGACTTGCACTTAGTTTCCTCTAACCTCAACACAACCAATAAATTTTCTCAATGCACCACTAACTTCAAGAACATAGGCGTTGAGTTAGATGCCTGTTGTCCTGAAAACCGCTTGAAGCATTCTGACCAGAACAAAATCTTTGGAACTAACTCTATTCGCCTCGATGGTACTAAGGAATCCAGCCCCAGGGACTGTAAAGTCGTGGGACCTGGAAAATCAGGTTTTAACCCAAGCAGGAAAAGTGCTGATGACTGGCTGCTAAAGGCTAGACGGTTGAGGTCTCTGTCTATATCTTTTGCTGATCGTGCATTCTATGGCGGGAGAAGGCATTCCATTTTAGATGATTCATCTTTAAAAGTTGACAATGCCCCAAAAATAACATCTAAATTCTCGAAGAGTACAGGTTTTGTATCAAACTGTAAATCTGATCTCAGAACATCTGTTAAAAGTATTGTCCACCAGTTAAAGCCGTCACCGAGCTCTGGAGGTCTCTCATCAATGCCTGTGAGTGCTGTATTCCTAAGTTGTATTGTATTAATTGCTAGTTTAGCACATTTTTTTCATTTCCTTAGGCAGAATGGTTACTTTTTAGTCGTTTAACTGTCAGTATTTTCTTCATATTTCTAGATGAATTTCCCCTATGAACTTTTTGCCAAGCTTTACTATTCTGACAAGGTGGATATGGAACCGTTTGGCCTTTCTAACTGTGGCAACAGGTACAGCTTGATTACTGCTGAAATTGGTGATTGTTCTTTTCTATAGTTGTGATAATGAATATGTCCGTTTTTTGGAACTTTGAGTGGAACATGCCACCCTGGTCAAATTCTGAAGGAATATTGCTTTATGTGATACTTACATCTATAATTGTCACCACCTTTTTCTATATCGCAGTTGCTTTGCTAATGCAGTGCTCCAGTGCCTGGCATTTACTCGGCCACTAAATGCTTATCTTCTTGAAGGATTTCATAGAGCGAAATGCAAGTTTTGTATACTTTTTTCACTGACTACTTTCAGCTTCTTACATTGTTTTAGTGCTTTTTTCCTTATTTTCAATAGTCACTCTTTGTTTAGGTTCGAGAAAAGGTTGGTGTTTCACTTGTGAATTTGAAAATCTCATCTTGAAAGGAAAACAGGGGCAATCCCCAGTATCCCCTGTTGGAATTCTATCCCATATAGATAGAATTGGAAGTCATCTTGCTCCTGGGAGAGAAGAAGATGCTCATGAGTTTTTAAGGTGAGTTTGGTAATACATAAAGCATTTCAGTTCATTACCTCAAGCTATAGTTTCTCTGTTCCAGCCGTCGGGGGCGTGAGAAATTTTTTTTTTTAAATACTTAAATTTGTTTCCTCTCAAGGAACTTTAAGGTAAATTCAATTGTAGTTTTTTCTCCAGGTTTTTTGCATACTTATAATGAGATTAATAAACTTCTATGGTTATAAAAGTGCTTGACTTTGATTTTATTATGTTGATTGATAGCAATCTTAAGTGGGGTTTTAGTCAGAGTTAAAAATTATTTATTATTACTATATACACATTTTCTTTAGTAAATAGCTGCATCTTTTCATGGGAATATGGACTTTCATTCTATTTAATGGAAACATGAATCTCACGAAGGTGATGTCACGACTCAAAATTTTTAGTTCAATATCAATGTTTTTCTCACCTTGCTACAACTTTTTGAGATTTCATTTTCTTAAGCGTGCTCCGGTATGATCATACTTAACTTCGGTGTTCTTAATGAAACTCAACTATTACATCAAAAGGTACATTAATGTTTAAAAGTCTTGCTTCACGCTAAATTGGAGGGAACATTAAATTTCATTCACGGATATATCTAAATGCGCATAATAATGAACAAAGTTCATTCACGGAAGGCGGTGGGATTGAAGGTCCGACAGAAGGAGGACTTCAGGAGACACAAGATGGACCAAATACCCTAAATTCTAAAACCGAAACTTTCGTCAACGAAGCTGCGGAGGAAAATGACGGCTATACTAAGAAGGCTTCGAAGAGCTATCAACAAATCTTATGGGAACGATATCAGAATGGTGATCCTACAGTAGTACCACTAGGGCATCCAAGTGGAAGATATGATTACCTAGTTGAATATTCCATGAAGAATGATGCACCAATCATCACTACAAGATGGGGTAATGAAGATGATCAGTCACAAATAAATGAAGAGGTAAACCTATATTCAACTCCACCAGAGCCAGAGCCAATTTCTGAAACACCACATATCTCAAAAGACCTTTCTAAACCTATAACTCTACCTCCCAAAGAGCCAATTCACCTGACAAATGAAATAGCATTACCCAGCATCGAAAGTCAGCTTGCTGACCTAGATTACCCGAAATTGCGAAAACTTGCTGACAAAGCTGAAAACCTATACGTCTCAGTATCCTCATCTCCATACCTCCCCCCCAATGAACCTGTCATGGGACCAGTCTTTTATCCTCCAGCCACCGTTCGACCACAAGTTGAACTTTCATTTGCGCAATCAAATCCATTCCACCAATTCAGAAATCGATCTTCGGGCTTTAGAATGAGTTATCAGCAAAACATGTGGACCCTCCAATCAACCCACAATTCACAAGGAGTCTTGCTGATACTACCAAACGACTTCTCGCTCCATGACGACGGCATCTCACGATGAGAATCCATCATCTTAAACCTAGTAAACGATAAACAATTCCAGGACAATAAGGCAAAAGTGATGTTCATTGAGAATCTACGTGGAGAAGTAGAAAAGAAGATTTGTGTCCAATGGAGAATGACGTATGAAGAAGAATATGAGGCCTTTGTCAACATAACGGATGACCCTCAAAACGTCGTCTCCCAGATAAGGCGCATTATACTTCTCGAAGATCCGTATCAAGGATCAACGGAAGAGCAAAATAGGGCTTTTCTGGATCTAGAAAGGCTATCATGCTACGAGATAAATGATATGTTCGAGTACATGAACGACTATAAAGTGCTTGCTGCAAAATCAGACATAATGTACATAAATTCTGAACTATCCGAAAAATTCTTCAAGAAAATGCCTCCAATCATTAGCAATGAAGTCGAAGCCGCCTTCAAATCCAAGCACCCGTTCAATACCATAGGCGTCCTGCCCAGAATTAGATTTACATATCAATATCTGGCTGGCCTATGCTAAAAGACTGTAATCTAGAGGGGGATAAATGATCTGTCAATCTGTAAAAAGATCTCTGTCTCAGGGTACTACAATAACCATAAGAAATATGATTTGCGTATATCAAGAAACTACAAAGGGAAGCCGCATGACACGCATGTCCGTGTCATAAAGAACAAAAACAAACCAATAACTTCATAGTGTCGTTGCTACATTTGTGGGGAAGGACACTTTGCAAGGGAATGCAGGAGCAAACGAGGAAATATGGCTCGAGCAGCCATCCTCAGCAATCTGGACCTGCTCGAAGATTACGACGTATTATCAGTCGACCTTGACGAAGAAGCGTCAGACGCCATTTGCAGCATCTACGAAGGGGAAGATATGAATACCCTCGCGCATGTTAAGCATGCACTGGAGGACTACATCTTCATGATGAAAGAGGAAGACTACGGGTGGCGCTCTTTCATCTGCTTACCAGAAGAACAAAGTAAGTGCTCTTACAACTGGGAACAGAACAAGCGCATACAGGGGCCGTTCATACATTGTTCCTATTGTCGTATGACTACCAATTCCCAAATGAGGATACATTGCATCACTTGCAAACTCACAGCTTGCCCAATGTGTGCAAAATTTTACCTGACAATTAACATTCAAAAGGAAGTCGTATTGCAAACATACCAATCAAAAGATACTTTGATTAAAGAATTGCTAAATTACTTAAGCTTCCTAAAGGAAGAAAATACAAAACTCCAGCAAAGATTGCAGGAGATGATTGCAGAAAAACTAGGAGAAGAAAGAAAAGAGCTCCTCCAGCATGACAGAATGAGAGGACTTTGCATAAATGAAGAAGAACTTGAAGAAAGTACTGTGGCGAAAATTTTCAATGAATATGCGAATGAACAGGTGCATGCAATACCAAACGAATCCTCAACCGATTCTTCAACCTGGTCGTAGAATTCAAAATACGGGGAGTAGAGATCTTCAGCTTGAAGGCTATTGTCGATACTGACACAACTTCTTGTTGTGCAAATACAAAGAACATCCCCGCTGAAGCCATTGAAGAGCTGACTTACCAAGTCTCCTTTAGCGGAGTCAACTCAACAACCAACGCCAACCGAAAAACTAATGCAGGTACGATGATCCTTAACGAACATAATTTTCGAATAACTGCATTAATTTTCGAATACCTGCATTAATTTTTCGAGTGACAAGGGTCTCATATTCTTCTTCATACGTAATTCTCCATTGGATCCAGATCTTCTTTTCTACTTCTCCAAGTAGATTCTTAATGAACATCACTTTTGTCTTATTGTCCTGGAATTGTTTATCATTTACTAGGTTTAAGGTGATGAATTTCTATCGTGAGATGACGTCGTGATAGAGCGAGAAGTCGTTTAGTAGTATCAGCAAGCCTCCTTGTGAATTGTGGGCTGATTGGAGGGTCCACGTGTTTTATTGATAACTCCTTCTGAAGTCCGAAGATCGACTTCTGAATTGGTGGAATGAATTTGATTGCGCAAATGAAGGTTCAGCTGTGGTCGAACGGTGGCTGAAAGATAAGAGACTGGTCCCATGACAGATTCATTGGGGGGGAGGTATGGAGATGAGGATACTGAGGCGTATAGGTTTTCAGTTTTGTTAGCAAGTTTTCGCAATTTCGAGTAATCTAGGTCAGCAAGCTGACTTTCGATACTGGGTAATGCTATTTCATTTGTTAGGTGAATTGGCTCTTTGGGAGGTGAAGTTATGGGTTTAGAAAGGTCTTTTGAGATATGTGGTGTTTCAGAAATTGGCTCTGGCTGTGGTGGAGTTGAATATAAGTTTACCTCTTCATTTATTTGTGGCTGATCATCTTCATCACCCCATCCTGTAGTGATGATTGCTGCATCATTCTTCATGGAATATTCAACTAGGTAATCATATCTTCCACTTGGATGCCCTAGTGGTCCTACTGTAGGATCACCATTCTAATATCGTTTCCATAAGATTTGTTGATAGCTCTTCGAAGCCTTCTTAGTATAACTGTCATTTTCCTCCGCAGCTTCGTTGACGAAAGTTTCGGTTTTAGGATTTAGGGTAGCTGGTCCATCTTGTGTCTCCTGTAGTCCTCCTTCTGTCGTACCTTCAATCCCACCGCCTTCCGTGAATGAACTTTGTTAATTATTATGCGCATTTAGATATGGGAAGAGGGAGAAGTCATCATCATCTTTTCCATCAGATGCATCTTCCTTGCTTGATATTTGGGGGACCTCTTCTTCTGTTTCAGAGTAAGAAGTATCTCAATGGGGTTCTTCGTCCCAGATAGACTCATTTTGAAGGATGGCGAATATAATCTCATTCTCTTGTTCCGAGGATGTTGAGGTTTTCTTTTTTGTGGATGATAAGGGTAGGGATGGTTTAGCTGAATAATCGGTGAAAGATAGACGGAGAGTACCGTCAACCCTTTGGGATGTATGAAGTTTTTGTGAAACTTGAATTGTTTGTTGGGAGGAAGGTTTAAGGTTCCAGGTAAGACCTTGAAGTTGATTGATGGTATGTCGATTTCCGGGAATCGCTGTAATACCATGAGATGCCAGGTAATTTGCGATTCCTGATACGTTGTATCGGAATCCAGTATGACTCGCGTTCGTTAGCCTTGAGACCAAGGCTCTTGTGATTAATAGATTTGATTTCCCTCTTTGCCATTCTTCGTAGCCATGAGTAAGGATGGTCAATTCTATATGGTTCATGAAATCGTGGATTGACATCATCATATTTGGTGTAATGTACAACAACTGAGTTCCAACCGATAAGTTCACCTCCATTGTTCCGATTATTAAAACATCAGACCTCCACCGTGTATCTCGCAGGACAATAAGGGTTGTTATTCCTGCGTCTTTCCTGTGTAAGGCATGAACCCTTACCATTATAAGACCCAAGTGTATGTGTTCGAGTCATTCCTGCACCAGTTGTTGGTACGACTGTTGTTGAATAAAAGGAAGGTTAGTCTGCTCCACATCCGTAACAAATATCCTTTCTTCTACATAGTACCGGTGTACTTTGTGTTTAGTATTAGACCAACCATCTTCATAGAGAGTCTCACTAGGCACTAGATTAGCTCTCCTTTGCTGCGAGATCCGGAGTTCTGATTCCGGGTCTATTCTTGACTCCAACGTTCTTCTATGCGTATTACGCTTTTGAAGACGTTTTTGCAGTTCATGAGCCAACTTAGATCTCATTATGTACCCCCAAATTTGATCATCAATGGTTATCGCAGGTGAGTGTGTGATGCTAGAATTTCTGGTGGATTGGTTGCAGATAAGGGAAGTGGTACTCTTGGATGAGGAGGCCATCTAGATAGTTTTTCGCTTTTCCTCCTGAAAGATTTTCTTAGGATCTTTGAATACGAATAATGGTCCTGGCTTGGCGATCTTCAGGGCAGGTTGCTCCTTCTGATCTCCTAGCGATGGTACTTTCTGTTGCTTTTGTCTGAGATAGAGGGCTCAATGGATTCTACTTCAACTGGGGCTTTGTTGGAAATTATCTACAGCTTACCTTCCACCGTTTTTAATTTGTCTGCGATTGTTAGTAAAAGGTGTATTATAGTATTGTTTTGTTTGATTAAGCAAGACAAGGCTGAGGTTCCTTGCTTTGCTTCTGCAGGATTAAGGAAACCGACAGGTGGTAGATCTAATGATTCCGTATCCTTTAAAGCTGTCTTATAATCGGTGTTGCCTGATGCGATTTTCCAATCGTTCATATGAAACTTTGAAAGCGTACGCCAATAATAATGATTAAAAGAACTATCTCAAAGTCACTTTTCAACAATCTGTGATGGTTTAGCTCATATAATATGTTTGCCCTCAATGATTAACAAATATCTTTGAAATTATATTTTCTTATAGCAGACGTCTTGTATATTTATTACCTAAGATCACAGAATAAATAATATTTTTGAGTTTTGATTAAATGTAAGACAGGTTCCTGAATGTAACCTAGTCTGTTCATTTTCAGCCCTACGATTCCACAGTGCCCTATCCTCAGAGTCTCTTTGTGGCACTCGGACTTACTAACTGAACTGACTGGACACAGCATCCTGACCCATATTTAACCAGAACCTCAAAATAGAACTTATAACAAATCTACAGTAATAAACAATCAATTTTCGGCCTCAAGAAATATAATCCAAAAATATACCAGCAGCCTATGAGTAAGACGCAACAGAGTTTTCTTACCTCTGTTACTCAGGGATACGAGATAATATGAACAAAATCAAGCACAGAGCCTACTCAGATCATCTAAGATAGTAAAGAGAGTTTAGCTAGACATATTTTCCTAAATCTTGCTCTGACACCACTTTAGATTCTTAAGGAACGAAGTGTTATCAATAGCCTTACACATAGCCCATAAGAATATTCCAAATATATGTAATTTTAGAGGTGAGCTCTACTAATTCAAAAGGCAACTATTATAATGTTGCCCATTGTCTTAAATATTCTTAAGAGATGGTTTTGATAGTTGAGTGTTGTAGAGAGGAACATCAGATGATTTTTGGAAACCTTAAAAAAATTTGAACTAGGAGAAAGAGTTGAGAAGTGAGAGAATCTTGCTCACATCATGAGGAGAGAAGGGGACAAAAACTTGACAAACATAATTTCATTTAATAAATTATAATCTAGTTTGCTTGACCTTTAAACTTCTATTTTTGATAGAATTTCTATAAGACCAATAATAAAATCTATCCTAAGCAGCTAACAAATGACTATATTTCCCATGATAATTGAAATAAAGCTTTATAAAATGGCCATATCATAGGATGTTTTTAAATCCTCTTGGATGTCCTTATATTTTAGAAGATCATATATTAGGGGTGTAAACAAACCGAGCTTGAGTGAGCTCTGACTTTGTTCATGTTTGGCTTGTTAAAAAATAACACTGTTCGTGTTTGACTTGTTTATATATCGAGCTCAAAATATTTGTTTGTGCTCGGCTCGTTTGCTTAGCGAATCGAACGCCAGTTGTTTGCGAACAACAAGTCGTTTTGATAACCCTAATCACGAAACTGTAAAATGTTAGAGGTAAGGGCAAGATTTAAATCTTATTATTTATAGTAAAAATATTTATTTAAATGTACTTTAGTATATTTTTATTCTATTTTTTATTAATGATTTTAATTGATTATAAATCTTTGGAGCCTTGTAGGTAATTAAATTATTTAAAATAATACTCATCAATTATATATATATATATATATATATATATATATATATATATATATATATATATATATATATATATATATATATATATATATATATAATTTAATTAGTTCAAACTAAAACGAGCCAACTACGAACAAACAAAGTTTTATTTGTGTTCAGCTCGTTTATATATCGAGCACAAAAAAATTTGTTTGTATTCGACTTGTTTGTTTAGTGAACGAATCGAACGCGAGCTACTTAACGAGCCGATCACAAGTTGTTCGCGAACAACGGGTCGTTTTGACAACCCTACCTACAACATAACACCAATAATCAAACTTATCCTATGTGGGCTCCAAAATATTTTTCCCAATGCTCTCCTAAGTGAGTTTTCTGATTGATTTTGAGTCAAATCTTCAAAAGGCAAATTAGATTTCAAAGAAAATGCAATTTAAATATCTCATCCTTATTCATGAGGACTTTAATGCTTGGTTCAAGATTTCTCATAGGAGCACCTCTCCTACTAACAAGAGATAACTTTCGTTTAAAGCTATCCCTTGAGATGCTAATTACTTAACGTTCAACTACAATGGTTAGTTAAAATAGAGGAATCTATCACCGTTAGCTTAAATTGAATGATTAGAGAAATATTAACGATTTTGATTAAGATCTTATGATTCTATCATCGCAAGTTGGCATGGATCCTAATTGAAAAATTCTTATTGGTATCCATGAGTTGCATCGTTCAACTAAACTTTGTAGAATTGAGATGGATATTTAGCTAAAGAAATAAGTTTAATTCGAGCTTAGGTAAGCTTTTTTGTATTATGTCATGTGCACCCTATAGCTCACAACTAAAGAGGGCTAAGGTCATTGAGGAACATACCGGATATGACGTCTCTCATGAAGCTGAGGGAGGTTAAAACCTTTTTTTCATGAGAGTTTCATTAGTAAATTATTTGATATACCCAAGATTTCTCCTAGAAAATGGTGAACCTAGAGTTTATATTATATTAATAGGGTAGAGGTTTCCCATGCAATCCACTATGTTTAATTACATCCTTGGAATGTATCCAAGATACTCAGATTATGGACATCATTATCATTTGGATTGGTGGTAAGTATTTGGTTTAATGCATGGAAGTCACGTTTGAGGACGAAGAATCAGCTCGATTAATATCCTATAGTTTCAACATCATTTATCAAATTTGTTAACCTAGTATGTTAATAACAATGGAGGAGGGGGTGTCATTGCCATTTAGGGAGTTTGGTTAGTAGATTCTTAAATTTCTCGACTAAATTGAGGTGGTAGTGTGCTTAATGACATTTAACCTATTAAGGTTAGATTCATAGATCCATATTTGAATCAACATAGGTTCGAGAACACGTACATGATCATTAGTGTTTCAAATGTGTTTTATATGACCACCAGATTTTGTAGTATACTGGGCTTGGTCAATTCAAATTGAGAGTGACTTAAAGGCACAAGCATGATTGAGAATTGTTCAAAAGTGTTTTTATGTGAATTTCCTTAGCTTTGAGACATGGTGTGGCCAATTCAACAACTTAAATTGAGAATATATTTTGAAGAGGGAAGTATCTTAGGGCATTTATGTGGAGTGTTATGGGCATTTTTAGAGATTATCAGACATTTGACTCAATTTTGTAAGTAAGGTTTACAGTATTTGATAGTGAACATTTTGGCATGTCCACAAAATGGTTTGTATAAGTAATCTCAAGATGGATGGCCCAGCCCATATGTTGGAGCACAAGTGACCTAGGGGTTGTTTGGTTCCTTGCATTAGTGATGTAAAGTAAAACAAATGCAGGGGTTTTGAAATTTCTAGAGCTTGGTTGGACGAAAATGGAGTGTACTATAAAATTTTGGTTAATTTGGAATTCATTATGCAGTTCAAAACAGGTGTGTTCTTAATTAATTAGATTTGAGTGATTTGCAGATACACTGCAAATTGCAGCTTGTTGCTGCTGTCATTGTCGCTCGTTGGCCACTCACTGTTGCATCTCGTTAGTTGCACAACCTCTCCTGTCATTGTCGCCCCTCTTCTGCCACTCACCGTCATTGTCGCCGCTGTCACCTACTTTGCCGAGCATGTTTTACATGGATCTCATTTCTCTTTAAACCAAACAAGAAAATATAAATTTCCTCATCTACTTTACACCAAATTAAAAACTTCGAAATATTTCAAATACATTATATTTTAGTTGAATTGTATTTTTTAAAATTGCATTCATTTTTCAACAAACCATCAACCCCTAAAGAAAAGCTTTAACATAGCATTGTGTGATTTGGCTTGCCCACCTTATTTAGAATTTGGCTCTCACAATGCAAATGGGTCTTGATTTCAGGTGGAGCTTACATCTTGGGGAAAGTTTATAACTAGATTTGATGGAACCATTATGCATGTGATAAACTTGTACCTTTAAATTTGACAAAGATAAGCCATGAGAATGAGAAAAGTTAGGGCTTATATATTTGGTCGACCGGTGAGATTTGAGATTTATTATTCAGTACAAACTTGTAACTAGGATTGAAATTTTATAGACCTTGGGTTTGTATCTCTATTTTTCATCGAGAAGGCTTGGGAATTCAGGGGCCTTAGATGAATTTGATTCACATTGGGTCAGAAGACTATGGCTTATGGCTTTGATGTTTGATTTGCTTTGCAGAACTTGGGTTCATTCTAGTTGGCCATTTTTAAGAGTGTTGTGTGCTCGTGGTTATGAATGACAAGAATTTGGCTTTTTTGACAGTCTCAATGAGACCGGAACACTAGATTTGAATTGGCTAATCATTCTAAACTTTGATGGAATACTTGGACTTAAATAATCCACTTAGAGAGGTTTAACAATTGAGGATTTGTAACCATAATTTTGAAGAAAGCTTGATGGCTTTGGAGTCAGTGCCAAACTTTCTGCAGAGGTCTACCAGTCCATCATTCAAGCCAAAGATATTGGTACAACTTTTGTTGCGCTAAAGCAAAACTTCACTTCTTTTTTAGGTTAATTTTGTTTTTTTTTTTTGCTACAGTTGTATAAGAATCTTTGGGGAGAAGTTGATTTCATATTTGTTGTATTCTTCAGAGCCACTTACCACATTGCGCTAAGTTTTCGCTCTATTGGTTGCACTTTTTTTTCTGAGTATGATTTCTGTTTGTGATTTGCTTTGGGGCTGACTGTTAACTAACAATTTCTGAATCACCATCTTCATCATAATCAGTACAAATCTATGTCTCATAAGGCATTATATGAAGTGTTGAAGATGGTGGAGTTCCAGCAATGTAAATACACCTTTCTTATCACCCATTTCACATTCTTGTCTTTATTTATGAGGATTAGATTTGTTTATTGGGATATTTGATTTTTAGTTTGTTTTTTTGGAAGACATTGAGACACCTTATTTTGCCAATACATAATGCTCTACATCCTCATAAATGTCAACTTCATTCATGGAAGAAGGTTATGCATCTCGTGTCACAATACTCAACACTGATATGAACTGACGCTGATGTGCAAAGACATTCCAGTCCACTCCAATCAATACATTTTGCTTAACATTGGTTTGCCTTTCTTTAACTCGAGATTATTTATTTATTTATTTTTATTATTATTTTTTTTTTATTGTGGAGTTGTAGGATCGTTTTCATGTTCCGCAATAGCCTTCCCTTTTTTCTTTATGGTCGGCTTAGCTAGCCTTTGAGGGAGAGTCTTACCACCTCAAAGTTGTACTTGCTCAACTTTCTCAGTTTCTAATTCTTTAGAGGAATCCCTGGCGTTTGTGGTAGGCTTGCTTTCACCACCTTCAATTGAGAAATCTGTTTTGCCTTCGGATTGGTGAGATCCTGTTGAATGGGACACCATGTAAAAAGCATCCTTGGGTGATTTCATTTCTGTGGAAGTTGAAGTGTCATGTGAGAAGCGAAATTACATAGTTTGAGAGCTAACAGGATAATGCCCTTCTCATTTTGAACCTCTTTGGCCGTTTTGACCACGTCTTTATCTTTGGTTTTGACATTTATTGGCTTCGCCAGCTTCCTTGATTTCAGAGCTTCTTTGATCATTGGCATTCAATTGGTATTTTATTTTAGTCACTTTTGGTTGATGGATAGACTCAGCATGGCATTCCCATTCAACTTTGGGGATTTGTTTTAATTGCTTAATCATCTATTTAGTTGTTTTCCACTCTTTCTCCTTAGGATTGATAATTTAGCAGTTGGAGCCCGAGAGTGAGGAGACTGCATGTCAAGTATAAGGTTGGATGACCTTTTTTGAGGTTTATAAGGAAGCTTTTGGGCATGCAATTATTATCAAAGAGCTATATGTCTTCAAACCTGTTCCTTTTGGGGAGCTGCTTTTTTTTCTTCTTTAAGGTTTTAAAGATCATTCGGATGTAGTATTCTTCTATGAATTTTTTATTTAGCTTGTTTAAGGGTGTTGTTTGTTGTCACCTTGAAGTTCTCCTACTTGTTTTGAGGAACCTGTTGGGCCTCTTCCTTATATCGCTGGGAATATAATAAGTCTCATCCACTTTATACAGGCTTTGTCTTTATGTGACTGTTCAAAATGTTGATTTTTATTTTAAAGGTTGCTGAGGTTCAATTTATGGAGTCGTCACCTTGCATAGTAGCTTTTCAAATGAATTTATGTCTCTACCACATGCTCTTCTCTCGTATTAGATTTTTATTTCATACTAAAAAATTTCAACCAGTAGATGTAGTCTAAATAGGCTCGTTTGACCTTTGTTTCTCAACTGCAAGGCCGCCAACTACAATTTTTCTACTGATTGCCTTCAAACAGCTTGTTGTAGGGCGCTCTATTTAAACATTAAACTTGATTTAGTCATTTAAGAATTCAGTTCATCATTTAAAGATGATATTTCTAAGACAATTGATGAATTGTAGATGCAATAATTTTTTATTGTTATAGGCATCTTAACAACTAGGGTGGAATCGTCAAGGTGTTGTGTTGGACCATCAATCATGTTAGCGATACTGAGTTGCTTTGTGAAAAATTCTTTATGGTCATGAATGTCATCCTTTTTTATTTTTTTATTTTTATATTTTTTTATTATTTTTTTTGTGGCTAGATGAAATTGTTGCTTTGACAGATTACTTATCGAAATTTTTGAGCTGATTTTCAAGTATCATTTTTATTGAAGTTTGTGCTGTCACTTGGCCTGTTTGAGCAGTCAAGGTAAACCTTAATGGGTTGAAGAAGTTGATGTTGATTTAGCCTTGTTGAATGATGGTTCCCCATAGCGGCTGATGGCGTTTTAGCTTATAGTACTTATCTTGTAATTCCATTTGTGTTTGCCTAGGTTCATTTATGTTGACCAGATTTAAGAGGGGTCAGCCACTGTTGCACTCTCGCAAACCCCTTTGGTGTCATTCATGTTATGTTCTTTTTCTTTCTACTCTGCGCCAATGGGAAGCATAGATGTTGTTAATGTCCTGCATTTCCTTTATCTGATGCTGGAGCAAATCAAGGATGGTTCTAGTGTTTATTTTTAATCTTCTTTTATGTTTTGTTGTTTTCTTTTCTTTTAAAAGGGTATAGTGCCTTTTTGGACTGTCCAAGTGTTTTCCGACCTGTATTCTCTATATGGTAGGCTTCTTTAATGAAAAGGAGACTTTTGAGTGATCATTTTTATCTCTTCCTTTATTCCAAGCATGGAGGTTTCTCAGGAAAGCTGCTGTTTGGTCTGTAACTAGGGCTTGGCCCTCCCTAGGGGTGTTCGTGGGGCCTATTATCTGCTGTATGGGACTGACGCCTGCTGCCAACAGCCGCATATTTCGGTTCCAGGAGGGGGATAGCTGCTTAATCAGGTGTTTTCCCTATTGTTCCACTTTCATCGAAATTTTGGCAATGTTGTCTTCTCTTATTGGCCTATCTTCTTTGTTGGATAGCACGAAAGGATTTTCTTCCTTTTCTTCAATAGTCACAAAAGACCGATGTTTGGTGTAAGGTTGCAGTTTTACTCCTTTTGTGTTGTCGTTCAACCTTGACAACATGGTCGATGACATCTTAGAGGGTTCAAAAGGTTGTAGTTGTACCACGTGGTCTATAGTTGGCCTTAGCACACCCAATAATAGAGCAATATAATGCTCTTTCAGTTCGGTTAGGTTGCAATTCTGCCCAAGGCGTTTGAAGTCCGCCAGATATTCCTCCACCGTCAAGTCTCGCTGTTAAAGATTACATAAATTTAAGAAACTTCTTGCGGTAATGCTCTGATAAGTAGTTTCTTTGTAATTCTTTCTTCATTTTATCCCATGTAATATTTGACCACCGTCTCTTTGCCTTGTTCTCTTCATGTTCTCCCACCAAAGTGATGCATTTTTTTTTAGTTTGATTGCCAATTGATGAATTCTTCTGGATCTAATCTTCCATCGAAATTAGGAATATAAACCTTGATTTCAAAATCTAAATTTTGGCAAGGTTATCTTTTCTTATAGATGCGGTTTGGCCTATCTTACCTGCTGGATACCTTTCGAAAGAAAGAATTTTCTTCCTTTTCTTCAACCGCCTCCTTAATGCCATTTTTTTGTCTCCGATTTCCAAAATTTTGTTGTTCAAGAACAACAAGCCTTTCTTGCAAAAGTTGGATTTCTTGCTACAATTCTTCTACCATCATTTGTTGAATTTTTATAACAGACTTTACTAGAGAGATTGGTTTGTTGAATTTTCTGGATTGTTTATGTAACCGAGATTTTCTAGAATTTATTGAGACTGGGTTCTTGTCGGTCAACTTTTTCGATATAGATAGATTTGAAAATATGAATATGAAAATATAGTTTTTGAAATTTAATTTAATATAATAAATATATAGTTTGAGTTTTAAAAGTAGTATGTTTTAATTTTTAAAAAAAAATGAGACCAAGTGGATCTCATTCGTCCAATAGTTTACATAATCGTGTCTGATATCGCGAATACTACACCTTCCCGAAAGATAAGTGTAGACCTCGGCGATAGACCCAATCCTGCAAACTAAGAGATTTGTGACATCCATTTAGTCTGCGAACCTTTTATATATGACCGACAAATTCCCTTATCTAATATAAAGATTAAATAGGGTTTATTTTACCTGGGTTCCAAGTTCCCTATAGAGGCAAGCCCCTATAGTTAATTACATCCCAAATGACGGGAGTCACTTGAGAAAACTCTCGATAATGATCAATGGTTCTAGTCTTCAAGAATTCAAGGTTTAGGTTTTCAAGGTAGGATGAGGAAAACCAAGTGGAAATGGCTCAATGCAGAACACTTATTTTTAGGAGTCCAAAGGAAGGAAAAGGTAGGGGATGTCACTAATCTGAGGAGAATCCTCAGTGACTTCCCAAACTATCCTATTGTGTGGCTGCATTTTGGAGACGAAATTAATTAAGTGTTTGATCTTGTCAGTTTTATTATTTGGGACTTACACTTGCATAATACCTGATTATGCAAATAGCCCGCAGAGATAAGAGGGTTTACATCGTACCGTACGATAACCTCGGAACCTAAATCGAGTTAAGACTCATGTCGCACAATATAGTTGTACAAGAGCCTAAAAGGAAGTGTGAGGATTTACGTCGCGCTAGGCGAGCTACCTCGAAGTCCTATGGATTGTTATTATGCTAAGGAAGAGATAGATGCTGAAGAAGATCTCCTTGTTATTGCTTGTTCTGAGCTCCTCGTCGTGCTGCCCACAAAGTTGGCTCCAAGCTCTTGTCATCGCGATGACTCCAGAGTTTAAGTGTTTGAAAATTGTAGTTTATGTTTCACAGTTTTGATGTCAGTGTTTGGTTTTGCATGCACGGTAATAAAATTACGGTTTAAATAAAATGTACTTGAAAGGTAAACGCAGTAAAGTAAAATACTGTAGATAAACTGTAAAAGCGTACTTGGGCATCTGCTACCGTTATTATTATTGTTGCGAGCTGATTTGCAGCAGGTTTAAATAAACTTGCAAGAAAATTAAACCAGGCGAGAAAATCCAACATAATAATCATAAAAAAGAGTCGTATAAATCACAAGCAAACGAAACACTTAGCCACATATGAAAGATCAGGACTGGGTATATGACTTTGGTGAAAGTGAGGGCTTAGAGCTGGGTTGTGTGCTTCCCGATCTTGAATAAGAGTTGTCAACTCGACACTCTATAGGAGGTAGTTCTTAACCTCAATCCAAGTGACTAGCCGTGGACCTTTATAAATTTTCATAGGAAGATTTTTCATACAAAAGTTATTATTTAAGTCTTTTTTATGAAGAGTTCTTTTAATCATGCAAAAGAAATTGTTGTTTTATTTTTATAAATATTTTGTAAAGTCGTACAGTCCACAGATTAGTCACTCTAATCGTGCTAGAACTACTGACAATCTAAGAGTATCGGGGGCAACAATCCCATCAAGGGTCGGCAAATAGCATCCTCGATCATTTCCTCTCTCTTATAGAAGGTCCTCTAGGTAGGAGATGCTATTCTAATAATCCACTTCGTATCCCTCGTTTAAGCACACATAAGCAATGTCGTCATCGCCCTCGCCACCTAGACCTTAGACTTATCCTAGTCCGATGATCCATATGTGGCGTTAATAAATTTCCTTAATTGTTAGGAGAATTTGAGTGTAATATTCAAGCTCAAATCCCATTGCATTGGGTTTTATTGTAGGTTAAGTCATTAAGGGAATTTCACTGTTGATTTAATTAAGGAAGCGTGGGTCACGTTTTGGTGCATCTTGTTTAGTGTCTTAGTCAGTTTGTGAATTAGGGTCAAGTGTTTAGTTTCACTGTGCTTTTAAGGATTAGGTGAATGAACTCTTACCTAGGGTATGCTCCTAAGACCTTGGGATGTTATGCTGAGAATTAGGTGGATGGGCTCTCACCTAGGGCGTGTACCTAAAGTTTAGGAAGCCTACACTGAGGACTAGGTGGATGAGCTCTCACCTAGGTTGTGCTTCTAAAGTGTAGGAAGCCTAAACTGATGACCAGATGGATAGACTCTCACACATGGTATGCACCTAAAGTCTAGGAAGCCTACACTGAGGGTTAAGTGGATGGACTCTCACCTATGGTGTGCACTTAAAGTTCTAGGAAACCTACACTGAAAATTAGGTGGATGGGCTCTCACCTAGACCTAAAGTCTAAGAGGTCTACACTGAGGACTAGGTGGATGGATTCTCACCTAAGGTGTGTACTCCTAAAACTCTAGGAAACCTACTCTTTAACTTATGCTTAAGGTGATTTAAGGTTTTCTATATCTTCCAATTAATTAAATCATCAATCCCCATTTTTATGACTTAATCATTTAAAAAGAAGTAAAACAAAAGAGAGATGAAGCAGACCCACTTCCAAAACTAGTAAAATCAAGGGAATAAACAACGAGTGGATCGACCTAAAAGCGTTTAAATAATAATCAAATGAAACTCAAGATTGTAGGCAAAACAGTTTCTTAAATTCAACTCTAAACCATGCATAAATCAATGCTTAAAGGTTACATAAATCTCGCCAAAATAATCTGTTTAAGGACTCCAAAATTAACACTTAAATGGGGCATAAAGTCTGCATTTAAAGACACCGAAACGGTACATAAACCGCTTCAAACAACTTTTGTAAGTCTCCAAAATCTTCATAAATAAGATTGTTCAAATTTTTCATATTTTCACGATGACAAACTTTAAAACTTTCAAAATTGCTCCAGATGAGAGCATCAAAACTTTATATTTCCATCAATGTTTGTATATGAATTTCAATAGAAATGACATAAAAAGATTTTCATATGTTTTCCAAATGAAATCATTTCATGGATGAAATCTGCATAAAGGCTTGCACATGAATTCCAAAAATGGGTAAGATAATATATGTATGCAACGAAGATTGGAGTTCAGGTGTTAGATATGCGCACATAAGTTGTGAG
>NEWO01000003.1:4281292-4299528 GCA_003013225.1 Phalaenopsis aphrodite | reverse complement strand
GTTCTATAAATTAAATTTCTCTAAAATGAATTTTGTAACTTAGTCTTTCAAAGGGTGTTTGAATTTGATTGCTTCAGTTTTTCTTGGGAGTAATTCTTTATAATAATGTTTCATCTTGAAGAGATTTTCATTATTCAAACTTCCCAGAGAATTTTGGTTCTTTTATATCTCTCTCAGGATTATGAAATTTTTCTAGGAAGAATTTTTTTGAAACATGACCTCTTTTGGAGTATGTGATTTGATTGTTTGAGTTTTATTTTGTACTAGTTTTTTTTATATCTCAACGTTCTCTTGGAGAGGTTTTAATTATCCAAGCTTCCTCGAGAAGATTTAGTTATCTAACATTCCTCAATGTCAGATTTTTGTAATCCAAGCTTCTATGGGAGGGATATTTATACCTAAGGGCTTGTTGGAAGACTTTATTTAGATTAACCAAAATTTGCATAGTGCTTGTTTTTTTTTTTTGTAACTTAAACTTGATGGGATTTTCTAATAGCCTCTTCAAGATAATGTATGTTTCAACTTGAAAGTTGTGGCTTTTCTACATTTAGGTTTTGGTAGACCAAAACTTGTTCAAATTTGCATGCTCAAATGGATATATATGTCCTAGGCAAAGTCAAATGCGGAGTTTTAGGAATGCTTACTATGAAAGAACGATAATCTAGCTGTGTGAAACTAGCATACTCTAATTTTTAAACACAATCTTTTTTTTTTGAAGTTTTGGTAGTCTAACCCATTCATTATATTTATTTCGAGAATGATATGTTTTTAGGATTTGAATGACTTGGGTTTTGATAATCTAAACCTAGCCATGTTGGCTTAATTGGGATTCTTCAGGATTTGGTGTTTTGCTTGAGCATTTTGCACAAAAGCGATTCAATGTTATGCCTCTTGTAGTTTGACCTGAGGGCCATAATCAAGATTTTTGATAAACAATTTCAATAGAATTTTATCCCTCATCTGTGAATAAGATTGACCTAGAACTATGGAAGAGTTAGTTTCATGAGCATTATTATATTGTTCAAGAGAACTTTTTCTTTTCAATTAAAATGTTAATGTTGTATAAATAACTCTTTATCTGTAGTCTTCTGTTATAAAAACTAATACCTTTCCTAATATATTAGTTTATTAAACAATCTTCTGTTATTGAGCATTTAAAATTCCTGCTTGTCAAAATACTCATGCGTCACAGATTTGGCACTGTATCATTCAATTTAAAAACAACGGAAATTTGAGCAAAACTTGAAGGTAAAATTTAATTTCCAGTAAACCCCAAACAACAATAGGAAACCAAATTTATTTACTGGAAGTAAATATGCGGTTACTATCAAACACGCTTGAATGTAAAAATACAAAATACATGACATGCAAACTCGCCTTAGGGCAGATCCCGGATGAGGGTGGTGCGGTTACAGGACTTGCAGAGATGACACCAAGATAGGGAAGTGGTTTTCAGGCTGTGAAAGGGGGCGTAAGCGATTATGGACAGTCAGAACATCCGGTTACTAAGGGACGGCAGTCCAAACAACAATAGCTGGATAGTACGAAAACAACAAAGGAAAGGTGTTGTGTGCTGCAGCCACGACTGTGGGGTACTGGGACTGCTAGGGCAGCGAGAATAGAGGACTAGAACGATGATGGCAGCGAGGGGGCAGTTGGAATGTTGTGGGCTCTCAAAAAAGCAAGAGGGAAGGCCGGCGGCTAACTCAGAAAGAGAACAGGTATTGTGGAAGGGAGGTGGTGCGGTTACAGGACTTGCAGAGATGACGCCAAGGTAGGGAAGCGGTTTTCAGGCTGTGAAAGGGGGCGTAAGCGATTATGGACAGTCAGAACATCCGGGTAATAAGGGACGGCAGTCCAAACAACAGTAGCTGGATAGTATGAAAACAACAAAGGAAAGGTGTTGTGTGCTGCAGCCACGACTATGGGGTACTGGGACAGCTAGGGCAGCGAGAATAGAGGACTAGAACGATGATGGCAGTGGGTATGGGGCAGTTGGAATGTTGTGGGATGTCAAAAAAGCAAGAGGGAAGGCCGGCGGCTAACTCAGAAAGAGAACAGGTATTGTGGAAGGGAGGTGGTTGGAAAGAGGAGAACTGTAGAAAAAAGCAGCAAAGAAAGAGGTGTGACAGCGAAGTGATGGGTGCTGAGAGGGAAAAATTGAGGATAAATGCTAACTTGGTAATGGTTACCGCCGGAGCACCACTCGATGCTTGGAAGAAGGTCACCACTTCAAACGAGTTACAATCGGAGAACTTTCTCTTCTTCAGATACAGGTCTAAAGGGGAACAACGGATGCCGGTGTCTGTTCTGACAGAAGTATGAGCCAAAAAACTAAATCTAGAACATCAGGAATCACATCTATAAGCCTTAGATAAATAGGATTAGTTCCTCTTATGGAAAGGAGGTGCCAATGCCTTGTGGGAGAGCTGATCTGCGCTCCCATGTTTGGACCGGATGAAGTACATCGTGGGAGAAGCCATGCCCGTGGCTGCGGTGTTATTGGCGCACCTGCGCGGGCCTGGGCTTCCCCGCGTCACCCGTATTTGCAAATGACATTTAGTCAAAGAAAAATGAGATATGCTTTCAGAAGTGAAGTCACTTCAACTTTCTTGCCTTATGGATCAACTACCATCGTTGAATGCATTAAAATTCCTCCGTTTAGATCTCAGAACTGGCAATATTTTTAGCAAAGTGTCAAAATAGTCCTCTGACAATTTAGATGGAGCTGTTTTAGTCTTAGAATCTATTACAGTGCCAAATAATTCCCACATTCTTTAAATTAGGGCTCAAATAGTACTTTGTGTGGACAATTTCAACCCAATTACAAGGATATGGGGACTAAACATATACTTTTATAGACTTTGGGACTGAAATGACCCTTGCAAAAAGTCTGGACTATTTTGACACCTTTTTAGTACGGAGAACTACATTTTTTAGCTGGTCTATATTCCTGAAATCATAAACCTTAGTTTTTCAGTCATTTGATTGACAGGTACGCCATTGATGCAATGCAATATACATGTATAAAAGAAACTGGAGATGTAGCAGACAATATTCCTGAAGATGCTTGTCTAATTCAACTAACCTTTGGTGGATACCTGCGGTCAGAGGTCCTTTCCCTTTCATTCTCTGCTTATAAAATTCCCAAACCCTTCCCTCCTTCAACCACATCACCTCCCCTTTGCAGCGTATAGGAATTCTAAACTTTGTTTTTGCTAGATCAGATAAACTGCATGAAGTGCAAGGCCAAATCTGAGCAACTGGACCGTATGATGGATCTTACAGTCGAAATCCAGGGGGATATTGGGACACTTGAACAAGCTCTTAAGCAGTTCACAACTACTGAAGTTTTGGATGGGCAGAACAGATACCGTTGTGACAGGTTTGTCCTTTTTAATGCCTTCTCCAGTATGACATGGTTTTGACGTGTCAAAGTAGTCCCTTGACTGTTTACTTGGGGTCACTAGCTCCAGAGTCTATAAAAGTGCCAAATTAGTATCATACTCTTTAATTTTGGCTGAAATAGTCATCTGTGGAGCTCATTGCAGCCCATATTAAAAAATTCTGGAGACTAAAATTGGTATTTTATAGATTTGAGATTAAAATGACCCCTTGTAAAGAGTTGAAAAATTATTTTGACATTTTTCTCCATGGTTCTGTATGGTTTGACTTTTTTAAGCTTCTTTCAACTAGCATTGATTTTATGTGGAATATACGAAAACTCATTTTTCCGGGCAGCAATGGGTATCCCAATTCGATTTGGTTAGAAAGAGTTTTTATCATCTGGAAAACTAATGACTTGTATATTCATCTTTTTAGTATGCCATCAAAATTTGAATTGTCGTGGCTGGTTACTTGTCGGTAATGATGATAATAAGTTGTTATTGGATGAATTGATTAACAAATGCAAAATTGTAGTAAGGTTTCAAGGTTTGTAAACATAAGAATCTTATAAGGGAATAAATACGCAACTAAGATTATTTTCTAGAATTTTATCATATCGTGAAAAAACTATTCTTTAAGCCCTAAATCTGAAATAATCTGTATCCTCAAATCCTGCACTTCAAATGGCGAACATTTCAGAAGTATTCGCTCATTTAATGACTTCTTGTATTTGTTGCAGATGTAAATCTTTTGAGAGAGCGAAGAAAAAATTGAGTGTTGCTGAGGCTCCTAATATCCTTACAATTGCACTCAAGCGTTTTCAGGTAAATGTGCAATTATAAATTGTAATGTATCAAACGGAGACTTTAGCTTATGGGATAAGTTGATTTATGTGTTTTTGAACCAATAATGCCATGAAGCTTATATCTGAGCTGCTTTTGTTTTTCCATTTAACAGGTGGGGAAGTTTGGGAAGTTGAATAAATCAGTTAGGTTCCCTGTTCTGCTGGATCTAGCTCCTTATATGAGCACGGTGGATCAGTGCCCTCTGTACAACCTCTATGCTGTTGTGGTTCATTTGGATGTCATGAATGCTGCTTTCTATGGTCATTATATATGCTATGTCAAGAGCATGAATGGAAAATGGTACATGATAAATGATAGAGAGGTATGTTTTGTTTTTCATTTTAAGCTTTGTTATTTAACAAATCTGGATAATGTTTCTTTTTAGGAACATTTATATTCATACGACTTAATTCCTATGTATTTGCATAGCTAATTTATAAAGTTCAAGTTTTTCATACATTCCATCTTATCTATGCATGAAAATCTGTATTTCACTTTTTAAAAGTTAAAATAGTGATATTTTTTATGTGATATGAAAGATTTGAGTGGTATACATTTAAAAAGCAAAATTTAAGTGTTAGATATGTGCATGCGTGTGAATTGGGTGGTATGTATGTAAATGCCCTTTTTTTTATTTAAACGAACCCACTTCAGTTCCCGTGAAAAAGGATAATGTAGTCCTAATACAACCTCTCTATCTGCTTTTTTTAATATTTAATTTTTTGCAATTTTTAGTTTTTTTCTTCGCCCACATCTTTTCTTAATGGCCTTGGCACTAATCAGCCTGTATTTCCTTAAAGTTTATTTATATTTTCTTATATATTTATAAGACGCGAGAGGCTTCATCATGTTCCTACTTTTTGCTTATCTTTACTTCCTTTCCTCTTCAAAAAATTGTTTTTCCACTCATGTAAGACGTCCATAAACCAAAATGACAATTTTATCTTCCTTTTCTCCTCATCGTCATTCTCCTCTGTATTAAAACTGAACTTGCCATTCTTTCCTGTTAAATGCTCCTGCATGATGGTGAGGGCAGCTTTTTTTTTTTCAAGGTGCATTTATTTACATACATACCACACAATTCTTATGTATTTACAAATCTATTCCTAAGTATTCATATTCACCTGCATATCACTCAAATTTTAAACATCGAAAAAAAACACTACTATTACTCTCTCTTTAAAAGTGAAATACATTTTTTCATGCATTAATTTATGACGCCAAGCTGTTATAACTATAAATATAAAACCTTAGGTGTTAAATATTTAAATACGTAAGAATTGTGGGGTATGTATGCATATTTCTCTTTTTTTAATAATAAGAGAACAATTTCATTCACTTTGAATCTAAACTCTCTCCCTTAATATGCTGCTTTTCATGCATTTTTCCTATAGGTAATCCCTGTGGATCTGGAGAGAGTCTTAAAGGAAAACGCCTACTTGCTGTTTTATGCCAGGTAACCTTCACTGACCATAAGCATACATTTGTTATAGATTCTCTTTTGGCCGTGCAAATTCAACATTCCCATTCCCTTAATTAGAAAATCATCCAAGCCCCCAAACCTCTCCAAGAATGAAAGACGCCAAGCTCCATTAACGCCTTCAAGCTGGTTCAAAAAGCCTGCAAATTCCATGCACGACGCTGGATCATCTACATCCCATCGAAATTCGAGCTCTACGACACAAAGGAACCATAATCAAGTCCTTCATGAGGGGCTCTACTTTCCTCGCACAGATTCGTTCAGCGATAGTTTATCCTTCAGCTGCTCCGAAGAAGGTTCGTGGACGACCGAGAGCATGAGGAATTCGACGAGCACTGACGAGCTATCCGACTACTTATTTGGAGGCTCACAGACGTCGAGATGGAGTCGACCATCACACTTATCGAATGAATCTGATTATATCACTCATTCACCTTCTTCATCAAGACACTATTTTCATCATGAAGAATATGGAGAGGGTTTGGAAGATATGGGAAACCAGTCTTTCAGCCATTTGTATTATGATAGAACTATTAATGGTGGTATGTTCACAGAAAACCACAGACAGAGCGAGAACTATTGGAACAGCCCTTATGGGGAGAGGTCCAGTGTGTTAATGAGAAGTTCTAGTGTTAGGGAGAGAAGACATCAAACGTTGTATTAATTTTCTAGTTTTTAGTTCTGTAAAGAAATAAGCTGTCAGATGTATTTTTGAATAAAGTTATCTTCGATTTTTTTTTTGTGAGTACATTCATACCATCGACTCATCTGTATTTATATATTTAATACTTACATTTTATTTTTTCCAATTTATGCCACCCAAATCTTTCATATCATACAAAAAATATCAATATTAATTTTTAAAAAGTGAAATATATCTTTTTTTTGAAATATGTATTTTGTATTATTATATATAAAAAAAGTACAAAACTATGCAGGTATGTAACTATGATGTGTAAAAGTGAGCCATATCATCTGCAAGTATAACAGAAAGATCCCTTTCATCATTTATATGTAATAAAATAAAAAAGCCATTAAGGGCACACTTAATACAAAAATGGATGGCCATATAACAATAAAATTTGATGAATCATGTGGTGGTTGGCTCCAAATATCTCGCTTTATGGTTGATCTCAAGAAGTGAATGATGTTGATGTTGTCACTTTCAATAATAAGACCCATGTTGTTCAACATCCAAGGTTGGCAAACTTGTTGGAAGATTTAATAGTTTGTAATTCCATATGAGTACTGTCCCATTGTTCAAATGAGTGCTCAGCCGCAACAATACCACTGCTCGATCATCACGAACCACCAACCCTGTACGGGTTATTCCAGAAGGAATAAAAGCACCATCCACATTCACTATTAGCCACGTATGAAAACTGACCTGTCGGCTCGGCTAGCATCCCATTGCTCCAGAAAAGGATAAAGTGGTGTGTTACTAAATGCCTCAAGAATATTAATTGTAATAACAGTTGGTGTGCCATAGGTACAATCATGCACTTTTGCATTTTGAACCTTCAACAAAAAATCGATGATATAGCAAAAATATCTAGCATGCGGAACTCCACTTCCAGGCACCTTACTAAGCTTTATGATAGCCTCACTAAACTTATCGAAATGCGGAGTAGAGAATCCCTAGAAGAGCAAACTATCGCTAGTCCTGCAAAAAAAAATGAACAATTAGTAATAATATAATCTCTAGCCTCCAAATCAGGACATCCCCATGGATAATTGATGGTGTATGTAAGCCTCCTTCGGAGAGCTTCATGAATAAAGCATCACTAAAACATTCTTCCATGGATGCATATGAAGTTTGTTGAGCCAGCTACAATCAATCGTAGAAGCTTCGAAATTTGCTTCATAGGCTAATGTGGTAACTATTTTACCCGAGAGAATTCGAAGAAGCTCCAGACTGTCCTCTGCAGTGTCATGATGAATGGTAATACCCAAAATTTTCATACATAGCTTCTCGCCATAGGCCTCACGAAGCACCTCATCATTCTAATGACCATCCATAATAAATTGCAAAACCCACCTATCATCAATAGCATCAATATTAAGAGGGCATGACCATTCAGAGAGAGGCAAATCCTGTATCAAGATTTGATCCATAGCATTAATTTTGTTCCCATTAGCAATCTTCCACCGAACAACATGTTGGAGAGCCTTAACACCATCACATAAAATTTTCCAAGTAATAGAAGTATATCTTTTAGAATTCTGCATCCAAATATTATCGTCATAAATGTTTTTAATTAAACTGTGAAATATAGAATCATTACATTGTATAAAGTTCCATGCAATTCTTGCACGAAGTGGGCCAGTCTAATTTCTATAAGCACGGAATCCAAGGCCCCCATGAGAAAGAGGACTACAATGATTCTCCCCAATTTCATCCAGAACATTAGATGGCACCTCAAAATGAGTGATAGCATACACGAGATTTGAGAAGTAAGGATGAATTTATACAAGTGGCTCTGCCGGCCAAAGAAAGATGTCGCATCCCCAAGACACTGAATTCAGGCGTAGCTTTTTGAATATACATTTTCATGTGTAAGTAAGGTTACATGTAAAAATTGAATATGTAAATACATAAGAATTGAGGGTTATGGATGTAAATCCTCTGTTTGTTTTATGGGGTAGGTGCTACATATATAACAACCAAAAGTTTAATGTACATGTGCCTTTTGAGGCTTGTAGCCTTCTGATGTCTTTGAGTGTATCTGTGTCTTTTGAGACTTGTAGCCTTCTGAGGTCTTTGATGTACCTGTGCATCTAAGGCTTGTAGCCTTCTGAGGTCTTTGAGTCGAGACCCTGTCAACCACTTGCTCTCATGGAGTCTTTCTAGCGAGGACCCTATCCACAACTAGCTTCCCATCGAGACTTGCCTCTTTGGCTCGTCTTCCAGGGGTATGGTAGCTTCTCATTGAGTCTTGCCGCTTGGGCTTGATTTTTAGGAGTACCATATCTTCCCGTCGAGTCTTGCCTCTTGGGCTCGACTTTTAGGGGTATAACTTCTCATCCTCAAGGGGGTTTTCTACACAAAAATCTTTCGTGAGAAAATAAGAAAATTTCATTGAAAGGATATTTTAAAGCAACATAAAAATTTTGCTAAAATAAAATTAAGAGTTTATAAGCCAGACTTTTTCTCATATAATATGAGTTGGAGTTATACTTCTTATTCAATAACTCCAACAGTTCTCTTTTGGTTCCCTTCACATTGTTCTTGTAAATAGCGACCTGGGTGACATTGGCGTATTAGACGTTCAATTTCTTCCTTTAATTGAAAACATATTTCTGTTGAATGTCCTTTTGCACAGTGGAAATGACAATATATAGACTGGTCTCCACCATCTGAATTTCTTAACTGCTTTGACCACTTGACAGTCTCTTCATCCTTGATTATCATTAAGATGTTAACATGTGACGTGTTGAGTGGCGTGTATTCTTTTTCTTATCGTTGCTCACGATTCCCTTATGGCATAAACTTTTTTCGTTGTGAGAATTGGTTGGTATCTCCAACATTATTCTTGAGCTTGCCCCCCAATCGCTCAAATTGTTCCTTGTGAGCAATGATGGTCTCATCTCCAGAGATTTGTGCCTCAACACGGTGAACAAGGTCAGCATAAGAATGAATCGTCTCCCGCATCAATGAGAGTAGAAAGGTCATGGGTGGAGCCCCCAAGGAAGACTCCTCTTAATAACTCTGGATCTACTCCTGGGATCTGTCATGCTTTAGTAGAAAACCTGCGAAAGTAATCCTTCAATGATTCTCCTTTGCTTTGATGAATTCCCGAGAGATGGGATGAATCCTTGATGATCTGTTGGTTTGCTACAAATTGTTCTACAAACAGTCTGACAAGCTCATTAAAGGTGTTTACAGTGCCCCATGATTCGAGCTTGTCTTTTAAGAGTAGTCGGGAAAACCTGTCACATAAGTGCATTAGAGGCACGTTGAATGTGCATGATAGTTCGATAATGATCAATATGTTCGTAGGGGTCGGTTATCCCTTCATATGTATCGATGTTCGAAAGCTTGAAGCATGTTGGGATGAGGTGTAGGAGGACCACATCCACTAAGGGAGATGATCCATGTATGTTGTGGTGGGTGTAGAAATAATACTTTTTCTCTAGGGGAAACTCTTTCTGGATGAGACGACGTAGTACATTACGAATGACATCATCTAAAATGCAGGAAGATGTGGCGATGTCAGATGAGCTGCAAGAGATGGATGAGTGGAACTCGCTGTATCTAGGAGTTCAACATCACGACCTGACAGGGGATGTGTTCCTTCTTGAGGAGGCGGTCCAG
Organism: Phalaenopsis aphrodite; assembly: GCA_003013225.1. NCBI lineage: Eukaryota > Viridiplantae > Streptophyta > Magnoliopsida > Asparagales > Orchidaceae > Phalaenopsis > Phalaenopsis aphrodite. The sequence continues at coordinate 4,289,501 of NEWO01000003.1, read as the reverse complement.
TACGAGTTCCTCCGAGCGGTATGTTTCTCGTACATCGCGAAGTTAATGGTGTGGGCAGCGGTTGTTGAGCCCCGCGTAGGAGCCGTTGGATTTCTAGTTGAGACTCCTCCATTCTACGCATTCGATCTTCTATAGAAAGACCTGAAACACCTTCATTTGCAGGATAGCGTCTTCTAGGGCGGGAAGATGAAGAAGCACGCCGCCCTTGGCTTCATGACTGCTCCCTCAAACGAATGGTGTTGGAGCAGGATGTTCCATTGTCACAAACATTGTATCTGGTGGTCATGTAGTAAACCGTGTAAGTTCTTTAGTTGTGGGATTGAAACTTTCCCACATACGGCGCCAAATTGATGCGTGCTAGAAAATTCGCGGTGGTAGAGTAATGGATTATCATCTTAGCATTGCACGAAGATTCATCACACACTCAGATGAAAATGAATCAAGTTGTGACGACACCGGAAGTTTTTACGTGGAAAAATAGTAAAGGGGAAAAACCACGGGGTCTGACCTAGTTGTAAAAATTCACTATAAGTTGATGATTACAGATGTCCCTTGTCCCACAGGCTGAAAAAGGTTACTAGCTTTCTAAGTTATAATGTCGACTGATGATGTTTAGTCAGCGGTGGTCGACGAATGTCGGCGGTGATCGACGGTAATCGATGACGGTTAGCGGTGGTCGATGGAGGTCAGCGGCGGCTGACAACAGTCGATGACGGTCGGCGGTGGTCGGCAGAGGTCAACGGTGATCGGCGGTGACTAATGGTGGTCGGCGGTGGTTGACAGAGGTCGACAGTGATGGTCGACGGTGATCGATGGTGGCAGGGATGATCTTGGACTTGAGCTCATTCTCAAAGCCTCAAGTTCTCTCTTAAGTTTCCTCTTTTCATGTGAGGGGTGACGCTCTATTTATAATGTTTTGAGTGCAATTAATGCAGGAATATGAACCATTTTGATCGAACGGTCTAGAGAGCTTCTCTTGATCAGATGACGTTTGATGAACATTTTGAATGTCTTAACGATGTTGGAATTGACTAATCTTGGGCTCATTGGATTCATCTTGTTGAGATGCTCGATTCGACTATTAACTCGCTAGATTCGACATTCGTTTGACCTTTCAAATACTTCCAGAAATCCTTAAAGAGTGGTTTAATAATTTGATCTGGGCTTGATTTGACTCAGATTGGACTGACTTGTATATCATTAGGTCTATCTCAGCAAGCCGATCAGTTTGACTATAAGTTTGCTGAAATCGGAGCTCTGGATGACTCTTAATCAAAATTTGAATGTTTCTTGTTTAAAAAATTGCATCGAGATTCGTGCTGGCTGATGAAAATTTATTGATGTGTATCAGAAGCCTACAGTAATTCTCCCCAATTTCATCCAGAACATTAGAGGGCACCTCAAAATGAGTGATAGCATACACGGGAATGAGAAGTAAGGATGAATTTATAAAAGTGGCTCTGCCGGGCAAGGAAAGATGCTGCATCCCCCGGACACAGAATTCAGCCGTAGCTTTTTGAATATACATTTTCATGTGCAACTAAGGTGACATGTAAAAATTGAATATGTAAATACATAAGAATTGAGGGAGATGGATGTAAATCCTATCTTTATTTTGTTGGGGTTGGTGCTACAAATCTAACAACCAAAAGTTTAATACTTACACTTAATGTGACTGCAGCAAACATTTAACGCCAAATTAGACAAGATAAAAAAGATAAATGTTTCAACACAGCTAAAGATTGAGGAAAATCAAGGATCGTAATGCACTTTGTACCACCAGCTTCTTCTGTTAACCTTGTATCGAAAATGATTTGGTGAGCTAGTGGGCATTTACAAACATACCACCCAATGCCTACGTATTTACAGATCTAACATCTAGATTTTTAACATTTATACCACCCAAGTATTTCATAACAAATAAAAAATATATATTATTATTTTGACTTTTGCAAAAGGAAATATATGTAAGAAATTAAAGTTTAGCTATTAGATTTGCAACTATATAGGAATTGAGTGGTATTTATGTAAATCTTTTTTCTTTTATTTAGGTGGTCTTATTAGTTTCCCTTCATATATGGTAATCTTTTTTTCCAGGAGAAAAAAGGAGTTGAATTTTTTAGTGAGCAAAATATTACTCCAATCGAGTAAAAGGCTTACCATCTTAAAAATAATCATTAATTTATAGCATTTAAAATAAGAAAAGTCAAATATTTTAATGCACTCTATAATTATAATTTTTTCTTTGTATTAGAACTTTTTTTTTATTACTTGTGTGATTTCTTGTGTTATGTGTTGGTTTGCTTCTTATGACTTTAGATTGATCCAATATTGATTAAGGGTCCATTGTTCAAAAAGTTGCGGTGATTATTACAATTTTTTCACTCTACATAGCCAGAATTAGTGAGAAAAAACAGATTTCAGCGGCAATTTTTTGAAAAAACTGTCAAAACACGGTTTACCCAAACAGACACAACCGCCTCAAACGAACTCTAAATAGTTATTTTCTCCTAATAGAGATGAGGATAATTGGAGTGGTCCTAGGGATGATTTATGTCATATGGAACATAAGAACCTCATAAAGATCTATTAAAGGGGTTTTAGTGAGCTTGGGGTCATCATGTTTTAATTTTTTTTTTTTCTTAACATCTTTTGATTTATGTTGGGTCTTCTGTGTATTTGAGCTTGATTCTTATTTATTTATTTATTTATGCTGATGATTAGAGTGCTATTTTACTCCCTAGAAAAATTATAGCACTAAATCAACGGAAATGAAATGAGAAAAATTACTTATTTTAATGTAACATGTGCTTGTGATCATCTTTAAATGTTTACTTGATATTAAATTTTTAGATATATACAGCATTACTATATAACAAATAAGCTTTCCTTGAAGATTCATCAAATTATTATGCTATAATTTATTTATTTATTTTGTTTGATCTAGAAGATTGAAAATTTAGATGATATTTCATAATTTATAATTACGAAATGTGTTTTTCTTAGATGTTTAATTGAAATGGATGTGTACAAAACTAAAATGGTTGTGTTCACTTTGTCAAAACACAATTTTTACCACAAATTTGTTGTGACGAGATCTAGAGATATACTAATTGATGTGATATATATATAAATCAAACAAGAGAACGATCGACGAAACAAAACTAGAACGAGAAAATTTCGCACTAGAAAATAGTTACTCTACAGCGGAACACACAGATTTACGTGATTCGGCTAATTGCCTACGTTCACGGAGTTGCAGATGATTTTACTACTTGAGGAATTTACATCAGTCGATCACCTCGACTAACAAGAGGAATCTCTTACTTCGTTGCTCTCTCTCTTATTCTCTCTCTGTTCTTCTCTCTCTACACCGAGATACACTGAAGAAACTCTACACCGAGATACACCGAAGAAGAAACACGTACAAGAGAAATAAACTCAATTTCTCTTCTGCCACAAGCCACCAAAAAGAAGCCCAGAGAGAACAATCTTCTTCTTCTTCCTTCTTCTTTCTCTACCACAAGTAATTGTTCTTTGCACTTCTCTTCCACTGCCTCATGAAAACCTTCCTCTATCTCGAGGAAATCGAAGAAGCAAAAAGGGAGTTCGGCAATCATCTTGGAGAAGCAATTTTTGAGGTCTCGCGTCACACACACGAACCACTTGAAATACTTGAAGAAGAAACCACCTCTAACACTATTTTTAAAGAGCACTTCTTGTGCTATTTAATTGATGGCGCTACCCTCCCATATGGTAAGGAAGAAGCGGGAGTGGTTTTCTTTGAAGAGGTGTGACTCTCCATAACAACTAAATAATCAAGTGCTACCTTAATTAAACTTAACCGGGTTCCACATACATAACAAAATTGTCATCAAAGATTATTTTTTAGGAACTATTCACACAAAATCCATATCCTCTCTCACAAAAAAAAAGAAAAAAAATCCCCGCTATTTTGTATACAAGTAACTAGTAATAAAATTCAATTTAAATTGAGTTCTCCAAAAAAAAAAAGAAAAAAAGATGCTGATGAAAAATAGTTAGGATAATTAAAGTCGAGTTAACCAACTAAATTGACCAAATTTTGAGGGCCAAGTTCGTCGAGTTTCAAGAGATGAGTTCAAGAGACTTAAGTTCTTTGGGTCGAGTTAGCGGAACTCTAAAGAAAAAGTTTTAGAAGGTGAGTTCTAATGGTTGAGTTTCAGAGGCCTAGATCCAAGGCTAGGTTGGTCGAATCCTAAAGACTAATTCTAATTTCTAAGTGTTGAGTTCCTACTCTCTTGACGAACACACATTCCACATAGAGCCACACAAAACAAAAACAATTTATCTCATAAGAGGCGTACAGCCTTCTATACTCTAGTTACCCAGGAATTGATGTCTCGTATCTTTATGTACGCTTTACTTATTTTTTGTCATATCTTATGCTAAAATAAAACACAGTCCTATGTCTATATAAATGGAATAAAAATTTTGGAAGAGATGGGAGGAGCTTTTTAAGGAGTGTTGGTGAACCTCCTTTGCGGCTTCTCCTCCTTTCATTTGAGGATCTCTCTCTCTCATCTCGTTGTCCCCCTTTCACCATAAATTTAGGCATAACCAAACGGTATATCTTGACCAACAAAATGAGCGTCATATACATGCAACTAATTTTAGACCCATCTTAAAATTGACAAATAAGTTTGAAATCCATCCTATCAAAAAGTTTAACAAAATATTTTACTTTTTCAAACCTCTAAAATACATTAATTTCAATCACTCAATTTTTTTCTTATATCCATCCACCCATCTTAATTAAATTTTCAATAGAATATCAAAACCAAATCTTTTTTTACTTCCTCAAAACTCTAAAATTTTATTAATTCCGCTAACTCACCCCGTTGCCCCTTATAAACCCATACTGAATCTAACTTACACCATCATCTCACAAAAATCCTTTTTTTCTTATTCTTTCTGATAATTTAAACACCAATCAATATTCATTAAACTAAATTTGGAAACCTTTCTCATCTTTCAGATTCATAAACCGACTCCCGAATCCTATAAATACAACAGAGATGGAAATAGCACTCCACCTCTCCTCACCATTCTTCCTCCTCCAATGCAGCAAATTCCAAACGACAACCTCTCCCATCCTCCGCCGGAGAAGCGGGGCCGCGGCCGCCCTCCTGGTTCAAAGAACAAGACAAAAGCCGCCTCTTTTCTCCGCCCTCATGTGCTTGAAATCTCTCACGGAGGTGATATCGCAGAAGCCGTGAAGAACTTAACCCGCAACCTCGGCGGCTACGTGCATATTCTCACCGCCAACGGCCCCGTTTCCTCCGCCGTGTTAAAACAAGCATCTTGCTCTTCCTCTTCCGCCGCCGATATCACACTTCGCGGTTGCTACGAACTTGTCTCCATGGCGAGTTATTTCCATGGCAGCGGCGGAGGCGGAGAAGGGACTATTGCGGTTACTATGGGGGGGATGAATGGGGAAGTTGTGGGTGGGATTTTGAGCGGGGCGTTAGTGGCGGCGGGGAGGGTGGTTGTGGTGGTTGCGGAGTTTTTGAATCCGGCGGTTTACGAATGGTCGGAGGTGAAGGAATTAGATTCGAGAAAGAAGAGGGCGCTGCGGAACGAAGAAGAAAAGTTTGAAATGAGGACTGGAGATGAAACTGCGAGTTCAGAGATCGTTGGCGTTGGTGGGGATAATGACGAGTGGTGCAGAAACTGGTTTGGGTAATGTGAGAGGGACGTGCGGCGATGTTTTGACTTCCCGAAGTCCGGCGAGTCGGGATCTGGATATGGTGCGTGGGGATACGAGGGGTGGTTATTTACCTTCTGAACAGAGTTTTATAATGTTTTTGATTTCTTAGGCCAATATTTTTCTTTTTGTACGGGAAATTGTTTAGAATTTTTTCTATTTAATGAGTTCAATGATGTTGCTTATTTGTTTATTTTATAAATATTTTATTGTTAATGATGGACCAGAATATATATATATATATATATATATATATATATATATATATATATATATATATATATATATATATATATATGGAATCGGAGGGACATAATGGAAAGGAGAATTTTAATTTAATATTTTTGGCGAAAGAATATTTATAAATTTATTAATAAGAATTTTGTGGTGCTCTTAAACTTCAACTCATGTGAATTTTTATAGCTAATATAATTTTTTTAAATTATTTTGGGTGATGCCTATTTGATTAGTATTGAGAGTGATTTTCTCACAAGCAAACGTAGAGCTCGCCCATTAGACATATGACTTATTTGGGTAGTTTTTATTTTTATTATTTTTTTAATTTTTGAAAACCACTGTCATTAGAGTTTGGGGAGCATCGTTTTCATGGTCTTTTGGAAATTTGTGTCGTGTCTAGCTTGCGTTTCGTGGTGCCAAGTAAAAAAAATGGTGCTTCACAAGCTCATTACGTGAAATTACTCACCTAAACCCTGATTTTTCCATGACATCCACTCTTAACCTCTTTTTTGGTGAGGTTTTTTCTCTTCTTAGTGCCTAGGATCTAGCCTTAAGATTTCTTATTTGACTCATAGAGGACTAGTACTGGGACCTACACCAAGTATAAACTCGAGTCACTTCATGACTTCTTGTAGTTTCTTATGGGCGATTTCAAATCCTCAACATTTGGTTGAGGAGATTAAAATCAACATATTGAAACTCAATTCGAGTTCCTGTTAGAATCAGAAGGGCCATAAGAAAACCCTGCAACACGGGACGAGTGACTCGTTGCCGAGAGCGGTCTGCTTGACTTTGATTGTTGCTTAGGCGAGAACCGATCAGCACTTTGCTCGTTCAAAATCCTTCACTTGTCGTGTTGCACACGAATTGAATTCAAATCAACACGATCACCGACGAGCTTGTTCAGATGACCTCAGATGATGAAACGGATCGCATGAGCGCGTCCAGAGTGCCTGTTTTGTCTAAGAAGAACACTCATTTTGATATGATTCCGTGCGCGAGTGAATTATATTTAAATCGATGCATATAGCTTGAATCTAAAAAAAAAAAAGAGAAAGAAAAAATAAATTAATAAAAAAGAGGGGAAGATAATTCCTATTTTAAACTAAAGCATTCACATATCTTCCTGACCCTGATCCTCCTCTTCCGTGCGATGTCTTGGTTCACTCGAAGCTTTTCTTTCACACGAGATGAAGTTGACTTCCTGTTCTCTCAGCCCGAAAATCCTTCTTCCCTCTGTGCCCGAAGCTTTTGCTCCCTTCGCCCCTTGTCGAGTTTCTGGTTATGTGTTTGTTCGTCTTTCCAAGCTTCTGGGCCCGAAGCCCTTGCCCGGCTAAAAAACCTCTCCTTCTTCTTCTTAAGTCGTGAGCTGCCGATTCTTTTGGAGAGGATCCTCGACACATCATCTGCCGGCTAACCTTAACCTGCTACTGGATCTCTCACGAAGAAGAGGGCGAAGATGAGAGAAATTCTCCACATCCAGGGCGGGCAGTGCGGCAATCAGATTGGAGCCAAGTTCTGGGAGGCATCTGCTTACTTTTGCTTGGAGCCTGGCTTTGCAGAGGCAACGACAGGATTATTGCTTCTAAATTTGCTTCGTAGGCTAATGCTGTAACCGTTTTACCCGAGTGAACTCGAAGAAGCTCCAGACTGTCCTCTGCATTATCACGATGAATGGAAATACCCGAAATTTTTATAGACAGCTCCTCTCTAAAGGCCTCGCGAAGCACGTCATCATTCCAATGACCATCCATAATAAATTGTGAAACCCGCCTATCACCAATAACATCAATACTAGTGGGCATGCCCATTTGGAGAGAGGCAAATCCTGTATCCAGATTTTATCCATAGCATTAACTTTGTTCCCATTAGCAATCCTCCACCGAGCAACATGTTGGAGAACCTTACCACCATTACATAAGATTTTCCTAGCAATAGAAGTATTTCTTTTAGAATACTGCACCAAAATATTATCGCCATAAAGGCTTTCTAATTAACCTGTGAAATAAATATAAAGTTTCACACAATTCTTGCACGAAGCATGCACATCCAAGTTCTATAAGCATGGAATCCCAGACCCCCATGAGAAAGAGGCCTACAATGATTCTCCCCAGTTTCATCCAGAATATTAGGAGGTACAAAGGATGAATTTATAAGAGTGGCTCTGCAGGCCAAAGAAAGATGCCGCATCCCCAGACAATGAATTCAGCCCTAACTTTTTGAATA
>NEWO01000003.1:4224517-4263829 GCA_003013225.1 Phalaenopsis aphrodite | reverse complement strand
CTAGTTTTTTGATATTCCTTTAAAGATTGTAATATCTTGTGCCCATCTCAGAACTTTTGTTATGTGTTACTTCTAACATATGCTTTCATTAGATTGTGATGTTATAGCTCATTTTTTTCAGATTATGTGAAGGAGGAGAGCTCTTGGATAGAATACTTTCAAGGTTTGTCTTTGCAACGCTATCTAAGATCAATTTTTTGGCTTGACTTGCTAAGCTGTAACAACTTTATTCTCATCGGTGCTGTTTGCCTTTGATAGGGGAGGTAAATATTCTGAAGAAGATGCAAAAACTGTCATGGTACAAATATTGAAGGTTGTTGCTTTTTGCCATCTTCAAGGAGTGGTTCATCGTGATCTTAAACCGGAGGTGTGTTAGAGTAGTTTTGATTGATTTTCTCTTTACCGCCACATGTTGTTTATATGCATACCATTTTTGTTTTCTTTAGTTTTTCCTATTTTTTGTTCTGTGTGGTTAGTAGCATAGTTTATGGAGAATGGAGCAGTCTTAGTTAGGAAAGGCGCTCAAAATGTAATTGTGTTAAAACTTTTCTTTCTAGGGCACCATCTTATTTTAAACGTTTTCATCTTTAGGAAAATTACAAGAAACAAAGCATATCAATTAGATCATTCTTTGAAATTTTAAAATTATTATAACTTTATTTCATGTTTTTGTGAATTAATTGGTTTCTAAGCTATTTTATTTAATTAAAAGAAAAATTGTTATTAATTTCTTTCAATTTTTATTCCTCATGATTCTTTTTTTCATTTGGAGTGTAGGGTATTTTTCTCTTTATTTTGAAGGATTTTATTTGATTTTAATGCATTTTATAACTTCTTTTATGAATTTTGAATTTATTAAGGGATATGCCATCTCAGCCTTCATTTCCACGCTGTGCGCTTTGGTTCGTCCACTTAAACACGTGGCAAATTTTGATTCGTCATGTAATGATTATGAATCATTGGTTCTAGTGTTTAATTCTTGGTGGGTCGAACCATTCGATTGAATGATCGAATCCAAGCTGTCCACCAAAACAATGGAGGAATGAAGGGCATCTGTTCATTATCCCGGATGAGATGGTGAGCCAAAGCCATCCAATTCCAAATCCTAATTCAAGGAAATCAAAAGCTCGAAACACAAATCCAATGTAGTCAAAAGCATCACACATGCAACACTCACCTATTTAACAGTCAAAATCTTCTAATCTTACGATACTCTTCACAAAGGTCAATGATCGAAAGCCTTAGATCTAAGATCAAAAAATGTCAAGGCGATCCAACCTTTTAGTTGGTCAGGATTGGTCGACTGGTCCTATTGAGCAGTCCTATGAGGCCAATTCTGAGTTCCAATGACTTCTTCCTTGAACCGAGCTTGCACCACACTCCCTTTGATCGATTAATCGGTTTCAGTAGGGGATTTCACTGATTTTGACAAGATAATGAGTTTTGGGTCTAGGATAAGCTTTATGAATGGTTAGGTTGAAGAATTGGATTATGGTGGTGTGTCTTGATTTTTGGGTGATTGGGGACGGTAGTCTCATGGGGTGAATGCTCTGTAGAGTAGTGAGAAACAAAGCTTAGGAATGTAGGAAGGAATTGGCCGAGTCTATTGATATGGGGAGCTCTGTGGAAGGAATTTCAACAACCCACAGCAAGCTTGCTTGGGGTGGGGGATATTTATAGCAAACCAAGGTCGGTGGAGGGCTCGTTCGAAAAAGAACTTTGGCGCCAAGAATTGGGTTGACTGAGGTGTCAGCAGTCGGCAGTCAAAGCAAAAGGCCAATAGGGATTTGACAGATCTTTGGTCAAAATTGGTGTGCCATGGTGGTGAAGGCTGATTTTGGGTTCATAGTTGCTGGGAGCCTGAACATTGACAGCTGGTAAAGGAGGTACTGGAGGCTGGCTTAGGAAACAAGCAGCAGTCAGAGAAGAACCAATAGGATTAAGCCACATGGAGTTCAGTTGGGTATTGAGAGACTTGACTTGATTTTGAAGTGTTATGACTTTCTTGGGATAAAGTGCTCGGGATAGGCTTTAGTTGAGCTGTTGGAGTGCTGACCTTGCCGTTGGATTTAACTTGGAATTTGTTTGACATTTGAGTTGAATTTTTGACTGAATTCTTGTGATTAGAAGACAGCAAGAGGGATGACAACAAAAGGGTTGGTTCATGCGAAATCAACATGCATTGATTGTGAATTTAAATTGAGTTTAGGATTGGGCATGGTCGTTTGGTCTTTTGGAGTTTGATTTGCTGAAATTCAATTAGATAATTGATTTGTTGGATTTGGTAATGGATTGAATGAAGGCTTTGAACTTGCTCTTTGAAATTTGAACTGGGTAAAAGTTGTTTTCATTGTGTGAGTCCAAGGATTGGATTGTATTCATCTATTTAATGGGTTAGATTGGTTTTTGAATTCTGAAATGGGTTTTGGAATTTTGAGTTTGAGCATGAAATAAATTTGGGCGATTGATTAGGGTTTGATTTTGAGTAGAATTGGAATTTGATTTTGGGTATAGTTCAAGGTTTTGAAAATTCTTGGACATCAAGGTAAAGGAGATTGAATTTAGATTTTGACTAGGTTCAAATTCTTATAGAATTAGCTCAATCATGGTTCAAGGTGAAGATTAAACCAATTGTGCTATCTTTAAACCAAAGAAAAGGGCTAAGGAATGGTCCAAGAGTGATTCAGTGGGTGCCATAGGATGAACCAAGGTTCCAAGGGTGCCATAGGATGAACCAAGGTTCCAAAGGTGCCTAAGTTATGAAGTCAAGTCTCTAGGCTCAATAAGTCACGTAAAGGCACGTTCAAAACTTTATGGGGAACTTAAATTTAGCTTTAATAAATCAATTTAAGTAGACTCAATATCAAAATGTTAAGGATGAAAGTCAAGTAGATTTCAAACAAAACGAGTGAAGATTTGGTTTATGTCCTAATTTGAGTCTCAACCATCTACTAGTCATTTAGGATAGCCTATAAAGATATAAGATTAGATTCTATGTTCTAAAGGAATAGGAAGAGAGAGATGAGAACACCTCACTAAATGTGAGCTCAACATGGGGTTGGATCAAAGTCATACGAATCATTAAGATGTCAAGACAGAGACTTGAGAATTTAAGGTGTATGCAGCTTCCTTGCCTTGGTACTTGAATTTATCCCTAGGATGAGATATTTGTTGTTGTAACTAGGGGTGTAAGTGAGCAGAGCTGGCTTGAGCTTGATTTGTTAACGAGCTTGTAAGTTGAGCTTATGAAGTCACGAGCTTGAGCTCGAGCTCAAACTCAAGCTCAAGTTCAAGTTTGTCTATGCTTAGCTCGTCGGTTCGCGAGCTGGCTCTACTAGTTTATCAAAGATCATGCCGATGCCTTCATCGGCGAGTTGTCGTGGCAATCCTACTCCAACCATTGATGCCTTCTCCAGTGAGCTATCATTATAATTTGAATTTTAGCTTGAGCTCGCCATTCAAGCTTGGCATGAGCCGAGCTTGGCTCGACACATTTACCCCTTTAGTTGCAACATCATTCATATAGTACTTTAACACTATAGCCTACACTTTCTCATGAACTTTAAGAGTATGGAGAGCTTCTACTTTCTTTTTTAGATGTAAGGCTATTCCAACTTGATAAGGAAGAATTATGCTTGCTTGTTTATGAGTGGGGACCACAGGATGAGATTCACCAAAATCGTTCTTACATTGAAAATAATTCCCTACTTAATTTGAATCATAGATAAGTAAATGCATGTGTTAGAACCTAAGCATAGAATATATATTTATAAATTTTGGATGTAAGTTGAAATTTTTTATTTTATTTAAATTATTGTATGAAAAGAGTGAAATAATGCTATAATGGTACTTGAACATGATGCTTAATGTATGGATTAGTGGTAGATTTTTTTTTATTTTATAGTTTTTACGGGATTAAGCTAGATCATTTATACTTTATTAAAGTTTTATGGATTTTAATTTTTATACTGATGCAACCATGCTACTTAATAAATGATTTAATATGGACAATTTAGTAGCTTAGTCATGCTTATGAAAAAAAAAAGGGGTTAGATGTCATAATCATATATTTAAGTCCAAAGCGTCATATGGTGTCAACACCTCAGGCTTTAGCTCTCTTGTTGTTTTGAATTTTTTGAGCGAAACTTACTCTCATTTTAGCTTACTAGCATGCATATAAATAGATTGGCATGAATAACTAGAAGAGTGCTTGGTACGTAAATTTGATTAAATATTTAATTGATTGGATGGACCTTGACAATCTTTATGACTTTAATTTTTGGGGACGTTACATGCATACCATGCAATTCCATTACATTTTCATATCCAACACTAAAACTTTGATATTTATTTATATGAAATTTTAGTGTCTTAATTATATAAAATATGCATGTTGTCTATTTCACTAAAAAAAAGTTGATATTAGTGTTATTTTTGATGTGATATAAAGATTTAGCTGTTCTATATATAAATATCAAAGTTTAAGTGTTAGATATATAAATACACAAGAATTGTAATGGTATTTTTATAAATCCTTTATAAATTTTAAAGAAATGTTGTTTTGCTCTATTAAAAGAACGAAGTGTTGAAAGTTTTGGGTGAACTCCATTTGAAATGGAGTTTCTTCTTTCTTTAGAATTAACAGAAATTTTTTTCTTATTGTAATTTTATAATAAGCCTATAGATGATGTTATCATCAGTGTACGCAAGCTGTTTTATCTCTCTGCAGAATTAATCCAAGTTGTGTAGATTTATTCAAATGGTTTAACTTTGGTTGTTGGCTTCGTCAGAATTTCCTTTTTACTTCCAAGGTAGAAGGTTCACAGTTGAAGGCTATAGATTTTGGTCTCTCAGACTTTGTGAAGCCAGGTTTGTTTCTACTCGTCACCCACATTCCTACAAATTATTCTCATTAACATGGCCGCTGAATTATATTAAATTTAAAACTCATTAGGGCTAATTTTTTGAAATGGCCTTTTACTTGCTCAAGTGGTTTGCAGATGAGAGGCTTAATGATATTGTTGGAAGTGCATATTATGTTGCTCCTGAGGTTTTGCATCGATCTTATGGTACAGAAGCTGACGTGTGGAGCATTGGTGTGATTGCCTACATACTGCTGTGCGGTAGTCGCCCATTTTGGGCTAGAACTGAGTCTGGTATTTTTAGAGCAGTTCTGAAAGCTGATCCAAGTTTCAACGAACCACCTTGGCCTTCGTTGTCTCTTGAAGCAAAAGATTTTGTTAAACGCTTGTTAAGTAAAGATCCTCGGAAACGAATGACGGCTGCACAAGGCTTGAGTAAGCAATCTTCAATTTTTTTTTAAACTTTTATACTTCATTGTGTCGGATAATTATTCTTAACTTCATAAATTGGTTATGCTGGCAATTCTTAATGGATCTTTCGGTTAAATGTGGATATAGTTCTAAACTATTGGGTTTCTTTGCTGCTATTCTTTATGAATCATTTTCCACTTCTTTGTATACTTCTTAATTCTTTTTCTCTTGTTTATTCTTAATTCTTTTGCTCTAGTTTATTTTAACGACCTTGAGATAAACTAGAAATTGTAATATAGAAGAAGAAAAAAGGGAATAGATTCAGAAACTATGTCAATATGAGGAGATGATCTCATTTGTATTCATGTCTCATACGTGATCAATAATCAAAATTTTAGGATAAATGAAGGCTTCACATCCATAATAAGAATTTTGTTCGGGCCATTAATTTCATTTAGCATTACCTAGAGTTTTCATATTTATAGATAAAAGAAATAAACAAGAATTGATCAACTAATAAATTTCTAATAATGTGTCAAATTATTGACAAAATGTGATGCGTGTGATACTGTTCTAGGGCTTCTAGAATGTATAGAAAAATGTAAAAAGGCGTTTGGGAAGTGGAATAACAAATGAATGAATATATGTGAGGTTTATGATGTCTAGAAGGGGATAGGCGTCGATCGGCCAGTGTCCTGATTTGAAATAGCAAAGAGGGCTCCGAGAAGACAAGGTAGGAGGGTTGAGGGGGATTCATCACTTGCAAAAGGAAATGAGACAACACTCTAAAGAACACTATGAGAAAATGATGCAACACTCTGACAACTTCTAGTACTCCCTTTGTTGTCCTTAACTCTTTTTTGTTTCTACTTTTTCATTGTCTATTTCTTCAACTGTTCTCTGCTCAGTGAAATATATCATCTCGTAGTTGTGCAATCTGGTTCAATATGTCTAAATCCTTGACACTTTACACTTTCTGTTATATCAATGTAGAAAAGCATTTATTTTTGCCTGGCAATGGCAATATTTTATGCTTGGGTTTTAGTTAAGTTCATGCAAGTGGAAAATTTTCATTAAGGCTAATCAGATCTTAGTAATCTCATATGATTGACATAATCATTTTCCTTGTAAAGTTCTTTTATTTCAGTGGAAATAAAGTTAAGTAAAAGGATACAATACTAATTAAATTATTTCAGTTGGAGGCTCCTAAATCTTGAACTTATGCATGATACAAGTTTTACTAGTAGACGGAAAATTTAGAAACCCAATTTTTTTTTTTAAGGTCTTACGCTTGAATCATAGAACACAATTGAAGTTTGGCATGGTTGATTTCTTATTTTAATTTAATTCTGTTAGGCAGAAGAAGATGGATGCCTCGAAGAAGATGCATTGCTATTTGTGAGAGGAGGATAACGCTGACTAGGCTAAGGATTATCAATAGATTAAAATCAGGATTATGATAGATTAAAATTTTTAAGGTTTGATACTAGTTTGGAAGTAAAAGTGCTCTAGGAGTTAAACGAATGTTTATTGACAAATTGGGTTAAAGTTTGAATTTTTTTTTTTAGTTTCATTATGTGGAGAACATTTAGCTTTTTGTGGGGGATTGATGAAGGTTTGTTAGGGCTTTGAATTTGAATTTGAGTTTAATTAAGATTAATCATGTGGTGATACGTAGCTTTTGTGGATGTTTGTTGGAAGCGATTGAAGAGGATGGCAAGGAAAAATAAGCGCTCATGATTGATCCAACTGTCTCGTGAGTGGGAACTTTGCTTTAGCATAAGCAGTACTTTACGAACACTACTTTTATTGTTAGGTGCAAAATGTGGAAGGAAAGGATTTTTGGGAAAGGGATGGGGGTACTTACGGTTTTGAAGCCATAGAAAAAGGCTATGGGTTTTTATTTCAAAGTATTTTTTTCCTCAGATTGATCAAAATTGCTGTTCAGATGGTAATTAATGCTTGCAAACCTTGAAATAAATTAGAAAATTATATGAAGAAGATGGAAAGATGAGAAGTTTATGAGAAGCAACAAGTAAGCTTGGTCATGTATGAGGAGAGAGATGGCCTCTCTTCAAAATTTTCATTTCTTACACTTGATCAATGATCGAGATCGTAGAATGGATGAAGAGGAGTTTCTACATCCACTACAAGAATTTTATTTTTCCTATAAACTATCTTGTATGACTTGGAATTTCTTTATTTATAGAGAGAATAAATAAATAAATGCGAAAGAAATAAATTTAGTACATTGAATGGAAGAATTAGAATAAAATAATGGAATCTAAATTACATAAAGTATCTCCAATTTCCATGAAAAAAATGAAAATTCAGAATTTACTGCTAAATCATAATTGCTGCTACTTTTTTTCAGATTCATGTGTAAATTCTTAAATCAATTCTCTCTTAAATCAGTTCTCTCTTCTAGGTAAACTCAATACCCTCTTAAAAGTTCCTTGTATTGCAATTCTTTTAACATTTTTCCTTTAGCGTATCAATTCCTGTAACATTTAGTTTTCTCGTTTTTAATTTTTTGTCTTCTTGAAGCAAAACAATATTGCATAACTTAGTTTATTAATGTTTGATCTACTTTAATTTCCAATCTCTCTCTAATTACAAGCAATGCTTCAGGACATCCTAATGTTTCAGATTTACTTATTTTTGGTCTTGGAGATATTTTTTTGTCTTCACGTCTTTCCTGATGCTTGTTTGTTTATTCAGGTCACCCTTGGATTAGGAGTTTCAATAATGTTAGAGTACCACTTGATATTCACATTTTCCGGCTTATGAAAGTCTACATGCGGTCATCTTCCCTGCGCAAGACTGCTTTGAGGGTGGGTGCATACCCTTTTGTACAGTTTGTTGTGTGGCTTATCCATTTTTTTTAATGAATTCTATGCAAATATTAGCACTTTTTGATAAATGTACGTCCTTTTTCTTTGATTTATTTAAAATGACTATGGTGACTTCATTTGAATTTGTTTAATGGCTTCCATGTATCTTAGAGCTTTGAGTACTAAGATATGGAAATAAAACTATCGATACCCAACTCATACAAAATCTACTTACCACCTTTTTGCCTAACTCCTTCAAATTTAGTATATATTATCTTCTGCTTAACATCAACGTTATGATATCTAAAAAAAAATGAAGAAGGGGGAGAGAGTAAAGAAGGGGATTCAGCTTTCAACCATATTAAGGAGAAATTTTGCATTAGAAAAAATAAGAAAGAAACTTGTAATAGATAAGGGAATATGATATTAGCAGCAATAACATCTCTTTATCCACATTTAGGCCTCGCATTCCTTGACATTCTTTGAAATTGAGAAAGTAGTTATCTATATACTTCTGATGTTGGAAAAGAATTCTTTGATGTGATACCCTTTGAAGATTGATAAAATATTTGATCTCTGAGCAGTGTAGATTTTAGGCCAATGTCATCGAAGCATATAAAATTTTGCGCAATGTGATTGTGATGTTTGGTGTGTTTATTCCTTGTGTCCATTTAGTTGTTTGACTTTCTATCACTCTTAGAACTATTGATATCATAGCTTTGTTCTAAAAAGCTTTCTGCTTTGAAGGTGGAGGATGGAAATGTTAAGATTGATAAATTTAATGGTACAGATCTTAACTATTGGAAGATGCAACTAGAGAGTTTTTTTTTAGTATAGAAAGCTTTATAAACCATTAAAGGGACCAATACGCTTGGCTATTTATCAAGATGAGTGGCAATTGATGAATAGGCAATTATTAAAGTTATTTGTCTATATTTAACCAATAATGTTGCCTTCAACATTCTCAATAAAAAGTATGAAAAATATGTCTATATTTAACCTATATATATATATATATATATATATATATATATATCCCAATGGAAAATATATTAAAATAGAAAAGATATAGATAGGCTGTGTGTGGGCCCAAAAAAGACACCCGCCCACACTGTACAATGCACACAACCCCAAAAAATGAAGGTGCATGTAAGCTAAAAAAACCAAAAACTGCCAAAACGTAGGTTAGAGGCGAGTCAATTGGTGAGATGCATGCCATTACCTGATGTAACCAACGTGTCATCCATTAAGTTCTTGAGCTTGATAAGGACTTCATTTTTTTTTCTACCTGGATATGTAAACATGTCATTCCTCATTTGAAGACTGATTCATCTGATCAGCGTGTTGGTCAACAGAATGTCGGGCATGTATAATCTGATGAGCTCCTTGCGCCTGACTAACAGTAACAACTTGCTCGTTCTGATGAGATGGTAGAATTATAGTTGAAAGATTTCCAACAACGATAGGTTCTAGTGTGTGTGAAGTCTGAACTGTCTCCTCTGCACCTGGTGCTTCCTGAAAATGAGCTGCAAGACTATCCTAATTATCAGTTCGAACATTGTCCCTTGTGGGTAAGGATCCTTCAGGATTAATTTTAAAAATATTTGAAGTTGTACGTTGCACAACAGAACCATCCGACAACACATCAATCACGGTAACATAAACAATATTGTCAGGAGGGGGGTCCCAAGTGGCAATCAAATCAGACACCAACCCCTGTCTTGTGGTAAATCTCTTAATAGGTGGAGCAGATGTGTCCAGAGCAGTGGGGTTAGACTCATCCTTTTTCATTCGAGCTTTAGGTTTCAAGTTAGGGTAGAGCTTGTGACATTTGTCAAGGGGATGCCCATACATCTTACAATGGGTACAATAAAAGGGTCTATGTTTCATGAAAATTTGTTGTTAATATCTATTATGTGTTGTACCCGGCCAAACTTCTGTAATATCAGGTAAAGTAATATTTCTTTACACAAGTATTTCGACAACAGAAGGTTTGGTCAGACTTAAGGTGGGTAGATATAGCTTTATAGGATCCCCAAGTATGGTCCCAATAGAGTAGAGAACCTGATGATTAAATAGATGTAGCTTGAGACCAGGTAAACTAAACCATACTGGTACAGTAGGAAACTCATGTCTTGTGTCAAAATTAGGAGACCACTTGGGCAAATTTATTGATTTTTCTGCAATGTTAAGATATTTTTTAGAGAAAATCTGAGCGTAGTCTTCATTTGTGGTTAATTGAATCAACACATGTCTCTCATAAAAAAAGTCCCACTTTCCACTTTCGTACTAGTCTGAGATCTTCAAAATTCTTTCTAATAACTTTCATAAGGGGGTGCCCCCACTGAAATTTTTCAATAAGAATAAACTTGCAGTTCTCAGTCAAGGTTGGGATTTCTAAATCAGAGAAAAAGAGTTGTTTTCCCACCCTTTTTTACACAAATTCTTAACAAAATGACAGTCATTTGTACCATCACGACATTCCTTATAACACAGCGGGAAGACAACAGTCGACTCCTCCAGATGGTTACCCAGCACATGGGCGAAGGTGACTTTCCTTGGTTCAGCCGAAAGAGGAGGAATTGTACCCATCGAAGCAGACAGTCGCGAACGAAACCAGACGCGATGGGCGAACGAAACCAGACGCGAAGCGGAGAGTTCGATGAAGTTGACAGTCGCGACCAAACACGAAGGGAGCAGAGACGCACGTCAGGTCGATGCAAGACTCAATAACGTTGCAAAAGCCGAGCACCAAGCCCTTCAGCCTGTAGACGAGAGCCAGACGCTCGCAGAAAATGTTGGGTCGAAGCCGACACACGACCATATATATATATATATATATATATATATATATATATATATATATATATATATATATATATATATATATATATATATATATATATATATATNATATATATATATATATATATATATATATATATATATATATATATATATATATATATATATATATATATATATATATATATACATTAAAGATGTCTTTTGTCATACTAGTCAATGATTAATAGTGTACTATAGTTATATTATGAAGGTCCACATCTGGAGCCATGGCATGATGCACATCATTTTTAGGCATAGCAGATAATATTTAAAAAGTAATAATCAAAATATAAATGACTATGAAAGACTATTGAATTGAAAGATAAATAATGACAAATAATTTAAAATGGCCAAATGTGAAAAAAATATCTTCTTTGAAGCCCTCTCAAGCTTCCTAGTTGAATGGTGAAGGCTCACAGGTTGAGTGTCACAACCCGACTTAATTTAAACCATCATATCAAGGTACGCAGCACTGTGTCAAGGTAGCAATAGTTTAGTAATTTCTCAAAATTATTTGAATATTGTTTTTTTTTTCTCTTTAATATTCACGTACATATAATTTTTTTCTATCGTTAAATAATTCTTATATAGAAACACCAGTATCATTCTGTTCATATTACCAACTCTACAATAAAAGAAATATACTCAATAATTATGGTATAATTTTTTTATAAAAAATATATGTTTATATCAAGATGACTGCCAAAAATAATATTCTAAAATAGCAAAGATATTTAAGGTCAGAAATTCAACAGTGATCAGTAGTCTCAACTCAAAATTAGTTTTTTCTTTCTATGAAATAACATGTAGATAAAACAAGAGTGAACTCAAAGTGTATTATATCTTTTTATGAACAAAAAAATAAAAGAATATATATTTGTTAGAATAATATCAAATAAACAGTAAATCTTGCTCAACCTGATTGCACCTTCAGCTTGCTTGCGTCTTGCTCTAATCCACTCTTTCTCAAATCTGCCACCTTGCTCGCGCTCTCAATTTTTATTTATTCCCATTCTTTTTCTTGCTCCCTTAACCCGCCTCCCTTTCACCTTCCTCTTATAAAAGCACGGAATCGTCTAATGTGGATTCAGTCAAACTGGCATTGGTTTTTTTTCTCTGTTCCAACAGGACTTTGCAGTATTTCTATCATCATCTATGTATACATAAAAAGAAATTTTCCATATACCTTATTTTGAGTTTAGTAGAATTTTGATCTCTATGCGACTGAAACATATGTAAATATCATTGAATCACATTAACTTGTGCATGCGTGATTGTGGTCTTTAGTTTATTTATTCGTCTTCATTTAGCTTTGCCTTAGGTTCTATCACTATCCTAACACTGGGACATCTCACACATTTAAAGATTTTCTATATTCTTCTCAAATGGTTCAAAGTTTTTGGTGACTTCTGATATGTGAAGTTGCCCTCTCAATGTGGAGCAGATGCGGTTACTTTTGGTAGAAATGCAGCATTTGGGGTTTTCCTTTCACATTTGTATGTCACTCTGCAGCTTACACAAACCTTGTTCAAGCTAAAACACCTAGTTTCAACTCTAGGTGCTTTTTTTTTTATTTTAAGCTCATCTCTCCTGCAATGCTCCAATCAAGCAGCTCTATCTTTTTTGCGCTAGTCATAAGCCTGTGCTTGTGTGTTCAATTTTTTATTACTTTCAATGATTATCATTTATTCCATTTATAGTGTATATCTTAATTCTTATTGAATGAAGTTTGTTTATTTTGAGTAATTATCTAGCTAATTATCTTTATGACGTACACCAGTCTTTTGATACTTTAAACCAAAGGAAGATCTAAAGATGTGTTTTTATTATAGAAAGCACAAAGACAGCCTATCTCAAACAGGAAAAATATTTGCGTACATAAGACGTATGCAGCGCTGCGTACGTCCTGGGGTTATTCGGGGGTACAGGAGAGTTATATCGAGATTTTACCCCTTTGTAACTTCCCTGTAACCTCCATGTAACCTACAAATGAGTTCCGCGCTTCTGTAATTTCATGGGAACAAATAAGTTACACGAAGGTTATAGGGGAGCTACACGGATGTTACAGGGGGGTATAACCCGGATATAACCCCCCTGTACCCCCTGAACAACCTCTGATGTACGCATCTTATGTACGCAAATATTTTCTCTCAAACAGGGGGGTTAGTCGAGCTAGCTCACAATTCGACTTTAGCTCAACTCAGTGATGAGCTTGAGTCTAGCTATTGAGCTAGCGAGTTGAGCTGAAACTTAGAACTAGCCGAACATAACACGATTAAGCATTTTGACAAGCTGGAATGTGTATATGACTCGAAAAGAGACTTTATGCATATTTATAAATAAACGTATTGTGAAGGTTAAAAGGTAAGGTTAAAGTTCTTTTAACAGGGGTAAGCCAAAAATTGAAATCTCTAAATCCTATTTCCTCATGTGTTAACCTTTTCCTCCAACACAGCTGCCATTTGTGTCACCATTGTTCCTTAAGGCTCGCAGGACACAGTTCCGTTGTTCTTCTTCCACCACGTTACAAGCTAAACAGTGTTACCCTTCTTTCCCATCTTTAGTGCAACGGTTGTTCCCTTTGCCATGTTGTTATCTTTTTCCTTTTCACTGTGATCCTCTCTCCTGTTGCCAATTCCTTTTGCCTTTTTGTCTCAGCCTTATATTTGTCCTCTTCTCACTCGCTGCTCTATGATCTTGAGCCAAGCGATGGATCAATTTTGAGATCCGTAGCAAGTATTGAGTTTGATCTCAAAATTAAGGGACTGACTCGACTCTTTAATCCCTTAACCTTGAATTGTTTCGATAAAGCTAATGATGATGCATAGGAAAGTTTGACTGAACTCATGTGTTGATCATATGATGATCAACTCAAAGAATAATACCTAAATTAAATCATTTGTTCATATTTCTTGATCGGGTTATGAGATGAATGATAATAACTAAATGAAATCATTTGTGCATATGGTTTGAGCAGGTGTTCCAGTGTCTGAATGCCAGCAAAATTCATACTTTGTATGCTTTAAACGTTTCCTTAGCTAAAGTTTGAGTACCGTGGTGCTGATATCTATAATTTTTTCAGGCCCTTTCGAAGACATTGACCATGGATGACCTTGTTTATCTTAAAGGGCAATTCAATCTCTTGGAACCAAATAAAAATGGTTGCATAACTCTTGAAAATGTCAAGATGGTTAGCTTCTTGTAAATATTTTGTTTTATCTCCGCGAGCACTGCAATAATCCTTATTGTTTAATGACCTTGTAAACCCATTTTCTCGTTGACAGGCATTATGCAACCATGCAATTAATGCCATGAAGGAATCACGTTTTCAAGACATACTTGTCTCTGTACGTGTTAGCAGAACAAAATTTCTGTTAAATGTTGCTCTGCTTAGTTTCTTCTTACTCATGCATGGGGATTCTTTTCTTATCTGCCAGTTGAACGCTCTTCAATATAGAAGGATGGATTTTGATGAATTTTGTGCGGCGGCATTGAGCGTACATCAGCTTGAAGGTCTTGATAGATGGGAGCAGCATGCTCGCCAAGCTTATGATCTTTTTGAGGACGGAAATCGAGCTATAGTTATTGAGGAACTTGCTTCGGTAGGTTGACACTTATTTATACGACTATCATTTCTGAGATTTAAAACTGATTTGGGCTCATTTGGTAGCTTGTAAATTGAAAACATATTTTTAAAATTGTAAGATTTACATCCATACCTCTCAATTCATATGTATTTACATATCCAATACCAAACTTTAGCTATGCATGAAAACTTTTTAGAAGGAATCAGGTGGCATGTATCTCAATGCCCCTTAAAATAATGCTTCTTTTTCATTTATTTTGTTTGTAAGAATGAAATCATTTAATTTTGATAGATTTTGAAGGTGGTTTTAGCCTTCAAAATCCATTTTGATTTTGAATTACATCTAATGAAATGACGGAATTTAAAAAAATTCATCATTTTTCGAAACATTATTTATAAGTTCAAGCAGCCAACCTTTCTAACTGAGGTCATCAATTTTGACAAATGCTATGTGTATTTTAGGAACTTCATCTGAGTCCTTCAGTCCCTGTACATGCTGTTCTCCATGATTGGATCCGGCACACCGACGGAAAATTGAGCTTCCTTGGATTTCTTAAACTATTGCACGGTCCTTCGAGCCATGCCTTCATTAAGCCGCATTAGGAATTCACCACAAAGCTTAATAGAAACAGTGCTTAAAGCGTGTTCTCCAGGTACAAAATGGTTACATGCTGCTGCTTATATTTGTGTATTATTGCTGTTCCATTTCAAGTTTTCGTTTTTTCAAGTTTAAGAATCATCCTGAAGGTGGATTTATAAGAATGTAAAATGTTGTAGATGAATGTATTCTTTTGTTTGAATCAGGACTTATCTTCAATTTTTATGATTCTCTTCATGCTGCATCCTTTAGAATGTTCAATCACAGATGTTTTGTCTAAAGTCCTTTGCCCATTTCATCTCTCTCTATTTATTTGATTTAATCAGAAACTTACTAGAGAGCGCTAGGAAGATTGCCAAATAATTTTTAGTTAAATTTTGGTTTATTATTTAATCGCATAGGTTTAAACATGGGTAAATAATTTCACTTGAGAGGATTAGACCATTTTTTACAAAATGTCCTGTGGGAAGCAAAAGATTATGTGCTAATTATGGGAGAGTATTAAGGGGGCATTTACATTATGAATCCCACCCAATTTCTATGTAGTTTCATGTCAAAACAGCTACATTTTACTTTTTATATTTATACCAACCAAATCTTTTATATCAAAAAAAAAAAAAAAACAGTTTTTTTGACTTTTAAAAAGTGATACACCTGAGGTGGCATTTATGTAAAAATTTACATTCAGGTGTTAGATATGTAAATATACAGGAATTAAGTGGGATGTATGTAAATCTTCCAAATATTCAATTGTTTTGGATATTAGTAGCTTTTCATATGAGAATATAGAAGACTTGAAACAGGTACTGCGATGAGCTATTCTTATATTTCATCGTATCTCTTGGTTCACTCCCTATTATTTTTTTCTTTCCTTTTTTTTTTCTTTTGTTCTTGGGCTTTTACATATATGGTACTCAGAAACTCACATTTATCTTTCAGAAGCACATATTCTGTCTGGACTCCTAACGTAGAGAACCATTCGCGTCCAATGAAATCACGCCACGTGGCGTGTGGTGACAAAAAAATAATAAAATCTGTCCGGTAATACAATGAAATATTCTTCCCTTGTTATTCAAGTGTTATTGATGTATTATTTTGTTATTATAACATCGGGAATATTTTTAGAATAAAATAACACCTGAATAACATATAATAACATCTGAATAATATGGAATAATGCGGGGGGAAATATTCCTGTGTTATCAAGTTGATTTTAATTTTTTTTCTGTCATCCCCACGTGATGTGATTTTATTGGACTCTAAATGGTCCTCCACGTTAGAAGTCCTGACATAATAAATTTTCTATATCTCAAATCTAACATTTCATAATTACAAAAATTTTAAAAAGTAACACTCATTATCATTTTTTAATAGTTAAATTCATCTTTTAAAGTTTAGATGTGAGAGAGGTGAATCCAAAAGAATTTGATGCTATGTAATTTTTTCCTTTTTTTTTCCTTTTTTTTTTCTTTTGTCTAATCGAGTTGGGAAACTATGTCAAAATAATCAATCGATATTGAGCATTGGATAATAATAATTTATGCTTTCTATAACTTTGTATGTCTTGTTATAACATTTAGAGGTTCTCGATGTTGAACAATATAACTCCTGCAACTTTTATAGTTCGGCGATATAGAGCTAAGTTTAATCATTTTTGTAATGATGGATTTCTTATTTTGAATGTGTTGAACGATTGGAATATTACATATATATCTACTTATTTTGCTTCGGTATGAATCAGATTTTGTTAGGATTTATTTGGCATTACTCAACATTTTTTTTATTTTGTTTTTAAATTTTTTGGTTGTGTAATTTTTATATGTTATATATATATATATATATATATATATATATATATATTTTAATAAATCAATTTATTTAAAAAGTGTCAAATTATATAAAACCATTAGTTCAATAAAATATATTTTATTTAAATTAAAATATAAACAAAATAATTACAAAAAGGGGTGCATTCATGCATAAAAAACTTAAATCATACTCAAATATACTAAATTATGAAAACATCCAAAACAATCGGAAAATTTATATACATATCCATGCAACTTTTAAATTTATATATCGAACACCTAAATCTGATATTTACATGCATAAAATGTTTAAGCATCATAAGCCTATATATGAAAAATACATAATTCATTTTAAAAATAAAATAATAATAATAATAATAATAATAATAATAATAATAATAATAACATTTAAGCACATAAAACCTTTACACGTTAAATCTCGTATGTACTAAAACAGATAATAACCTTATTATCAATAGCAGGGCAAAAATTTAACCAAGTACTGCAGTACTAAACATCCCCCCAAGTTTTATAGTTCAAAATTTTTAATGATAGATCTGTGTTATCTATAGCCAACTACTAAATCAATCACTAAATTCTACTCAGCCGATTGAGAGAAATTCTCCCATGTTAATGCTTGCTTCTTGTGGATTCCTCCTAAGTAGAGCTTGGTTTCGCATCAATTGTTGTGGAATCCTTCAGCTCACTTGTTGTTGGTTTCCATACATAGGATAAGCTCCATAAGCCGCGGCGTACGTCATCGGATCATGAGGTGGGATGGCAAACCCGTATCCGCCGTACATTTGAGGTCCATAATATAAACCGTTCCATGGGCTGCTCAGATCGGCTCGCAACTGGCGAAACATCAAAATTGAAGTTTAGGTGTTAGATATGTCGATACATAGGAATTAAGTGGTATGTAAGTAAATCTTCCTTGAAAATAAACATACCTGCCGATTTACAGGGTTGCGACCCCAGGATAAGCGTACTGCCTGTTTTCCAATAATTGTTCCGTTCAAAGACTGCAATGCTTCCTCTGCATTACTCCTGAGGAAGGATCCAAAATCAATGTGTTACACAGAGCAAAAATTAAAATAAATGTTTCTGGGTTCAAAAAAGATTTACCTATAGACAAATTGCACAAAACCACATTGTTTCCCAACTGGAATTTTCACAGAGGCAATATCTCCGAACTGAGAAAATGTCTGCTTCAAGTCATCTTCACTAACAGCTGGGTCAAGCCCACCAACAAATACCTAAGGCATTAGGAAGATCACCAATAATGCATTTTAATTATATACTTTAGTTCAACATTAAGCTCTCGGAGGAAAAAATTACCGTTGTGTTTGTTGAATCTCCGTCTGGGGTATATCCTTGCAGGGATGAACCATTGGAACCAAAAGCACCTAAAATGACAAATATATAATACAAATAAAGCAATTTAAGGAATTATCACAAGCTCCATCAATCGAGCAAACAACTCGGTAGAAAAAACGAGACAATCATTATAGCCATATTACTTGCATACTTCTCCTTTCATATTTTATCTTTGGGGCATTTACATACATACCATCCAACTCCTATGCATTTACGTGTATAACATCTACATTTTACTTTTAACATTAATACCTCCCAAATCTTTTAATCACATAAAAAATGTCATTTTTTTTAACTTAAAGATGAAATATACCTTTTCATGCATAAGAAAAGTGGTATATAAAATTGACGTTTAAGTGTTAGATATGTTAATACATAAGAATTGAGTGGAATGTGTAAATCTTCCTTTATCGTTTTGCTTCAGAGTCGCTTTTCTTTTCTCTCATAACGTTTGCAAGTAGTTGTTAAAATTTTACCAAGCCGACCCCACTTAGTGGGATTAAGGCTTTTTTGTTGCTGTTGTTATTGTTGTTTCCTGACCCTTCATCTCCACTGCAACTTCGTGGATCCGTTCGAATCCTACTACCTACTCAACAATCTTTGGGACTATTATGAAAAAAAATTAGATAATAATCCTGATTTTATACATTTATTATTAAAAGCTTTCCTAGAAGTGTATACTCAACTCAAGTTTGAACTAATTCAATATAACCATTGCTAAAAAGTGTAGAATGCAAGGCATGCCAAATTTGCTTGATCTTCCCAAAAGCAGGTACACTGAAAGCTTAAATTGAAATTCAAGTATTTAGCAAAAGCTTAAAAAATTAAAGAAAAAAAACTTGGATTAATCAAAGACACCGGGATAACTTCAAATCAATGAAAAATAATAATGTCAAAGTATAGGCTTTGAAATGAGATAAGCTCTTACTTGCCGAATTGTCCAGATAATGGACCATGATCCAGCAAAAGAAGAGCACAAAAATGAAATTACTAATTAAAACAGAAAAATGTGAAACCACAAACACATTAGATTTAACACACATAAAAATATAACTTTGCTCATTATTGCTTTTGATGAAAACTAGGAATTTTAACTACATTCCACTAATAAATATTCAACAAATAGTCAAATAAAAGCTTCATCATAATCACATAGAAGGCTACATAAATAAAA
The DNA here is from genome assembly GCA_003013225.1 of Phalaenopsis aphrodite. Lineage (NCBI taxonomy): Eukaryota > Viridiplantae > Streptophyta > Magnoliopsida > Asparagales > Orchidaceae > Phalaenopsis > Phalaenopsis aphrodite. Next base: position 4,244,332 of record NEWO01000003.1, on the reverse strand, counting down.
TATATATCACATGCTTTGTATGCAGCCATTAAGATGAAAGGGTTTGTTTTCATGCAATTTTGAAAACGAAATTATATAAATGAAGCAAAAAAATTAATTTGCATGTCACATGACATTGATTAATGTCTCATAGAATCATGAATCACAAAATCATACTTAATTAAAAAAAAAGCATGGTGACATCTTCTGGAGAAGTTCAGAAGTTCCGATATCTCATATACATCTTATCCTTTTTTTTTTCCAAATCCCTTTGCTTTCTCTTCGTTCAAAATAATAAACAGAATGTACTGCTTTGATGCAAAATCAAACAAGAAAAAACGAACTAATGCCATTAGCATTAACGGCTAATCCATTACAGTACATTGACAAATAAATAATTATGTAAAACACGAACAAACTAATTTTATTTGCATCCGGCCACAAGTTCATTATCACTTGATTTTGCATGTAAGCATGCAACTAGCATTGTCAATCCTAAGCTTAGGTTTTCCTTTGTCTGTAAACACAAATTTCATAACCAAAATAAAGTGCACAAAATATAAGCAAACCACAGAGTAGAAAGAAGAGGTTTCAGCAAACTATTAAAGAAAGTTTTCACAGAATTTGAGCCCCCTCGTACTGCTGATGCGTCTGCCCAGAGTAAATATGCTAGCATGATAACGATGTTTCTACCACAATCTTGAAGCTTTGAGCAGTCGCAACAGCAGCACCAGAATATACAAATTCATTAAAAGACCTATGGATGACTCCAAAATTTCAAATCCAAAGTAGGAAGAACAACCAAGAGTTCATAAAGATACTTTCATCATTCGTTTGATCCCCATTACCTTAAGTGTTGGGTACATAAAACATGATTTCTAAGTTTATTATACGTCTTAAAGCAATCAGAGTATTTATAGCAAAAATTTTAGAAGATGTACCTAAAAGGTTGTGTCAAGTGCATTAGAAGAAATGACTCACCATGTTCTAAATAAAATTTTGCTGACAAGTGATCGGCTAGATGCCATCCATAAGTTAGCACATCTTAGCTCAATTTTTGTAAGTAGCAATTACTTGGGATATCGCGTACAAGAAAGATGACAGTTTTTTTTAATATATTTATTTTTTGTTTGTGTTGGGGGGGAGTGGGGGTGTGGTTTCTTTACATAGCAACCACCCAAAATATTATATCTAAAGCTTGGGTGGTTAATATGTTTAAATCCTTTTTTCGCCACCTTTAAGTGATCATAGATAATCACTAGGAAGAATGTCATAGTTGAACCCATTTGTGATGAAAAATAGATAAGGTTTGACCATATAATATTGACATTAGATTCGTTACAAGAATTTTTTGTGGATTTTAAATGTGAATTATAAAAAGCTATAGCAAGCATTACGATAAAAAAGAAGAATTATTAGGTGGTATGAATCATAAATGACATTCTAGCCCAAGATTTAAGAAAATTATATTAGGTTGTGGTGCATTTGTTTTAATGCTATTACATTATTGAAAATATTAGCTCAATCGTGACAAGAAAGAATTGGGTAGAGCATTATCTGCAAGAGAAAAATCATAATGAAATCAAATTATGATGAAAAGCAGAGAAAGGCAGATTAGATTTGTTAAATGTAAAAGTTGGTAAGAACTACAAAATGAATAGGAGAAATATTTCAGCACATTGAAAAAGGTTTTAAATGATAATCTATTTTACATTTAGAAGGTTCGTCATAGGGATGGATGGACAAGAAAAGCATATAATTTAGTACATAAAAAAGATTAAATTTCCAAAGAGATTAGGATTTGTGATAAGAGTATTTTTTTTATCAAATTAAATTCTATTAAGACTAAATAAAACTATTTGATGTATATATATTGCATGTTAAACTTACTAAAAAATTGATTTTAGACATAAATGAATATACCATAACTTAAACATTAGGAAGCGAGGATAAGTATAGGCAATGGCATAGCCGAATACTTGTTATAAGATGGATTAATAGGATTCATGGCATGCATAAAAAATAAAATCTATATTTCATAAACTTTAGAAATGGAGAAAAACCATAGAAGTTCATTTTCTTGTTTGAAGGAAAGAATTTTTTTGAAATATTATGATGCAATTCTAAGACATTGTATTACTAAAAAACATGAAAAATATACATTGAAGATATATATTAAATAATCAAAAGATAGTCTGGTCCTAAGACAGATAGAGGTACTTTAAAAGAACAATAATCATTATGTCCCGAGATAAAAAGCAAAAGAGGAAAAGTAAAAGCAGAATGATGTTGGACAAAATGATTAGTTGCATTAAGAAGCTCCTAAAAGTTCAAGAGACTAGAAATAGAACATAAGTAGACTTATTATGGAGTAAGAAGCAACATGTTTTGTAAAAGACAGAACTATACTTTTAAAGAAAAACAAAAGCATTTAAGAATAGATGTAGCAACAATTTATTAAAGAAGAAGAAACTTATTTTCACATAATAATAAAAGCTTATGCAATTTGGGTATGCAATAGATGTAATGAGAGTTTTACAAAACAATAGTACTCTAAAATTATATTTATAGAAAAATTAAATCATAATATTTTTTTGCATCATTATTTAAGCATAGAGATTAGAAAATAATATTAGTATCAAAGAAACAATTAGACTTTAAATGAAGACGAACTCTAACAGAAGCAAGTAATGAAATTATATAAAGAGAATTGAAAAGATATTCATGTAACACTCTACCTATCATAAATTAAAATTTAGTAAGCACTAAGAAATAAAATGTGTCAAATATAATAAAATCATCAAATATGATGATAGAGTGACAAGTATAAAAAGTAATTTTAGAGTGACCGCAAGTTTTTTAATTGCTATAGCATTAAGGATCAACATTAATTCATCTTTTTTATTGATCATAAAGATGATAAAAAATCAAAATTAGGTGCTTTCTAAAGTGAGTAATGATTTAAAACAAAAGAAAGTTAAAGAGCTATGGATAAGAAACATATAGTACCTCTTTTGAACAATGATGAGCGATAATACATACCTTTGAGAAACAATGTTCTTTTTAAACTAATAGGCCACGTGTTTTTCCACTACATCTAACACCCTATATGAAATTTTTTAGCAGATAGGAAACTCAAAGATTACCAATCAATTATTATTAGAAGACCAAATGGGACTTTAGTGTCAGAAGAGTAAACGGCTCGAGCTTAAATGAGCTCAAGTGTAGATTACTTGATGAGAAATGAAAGTGGCTTCAAAATACATGTTCAGGTGGTCGGATTGCTTGAAGGAGAACACATCTGAAAAGGTTAGCGAGTCAAGTTTTGGGAGAAGCAAAAATATTTTTCTCTCCAATTTCCTAAGAACCGGTTACAAGATTGATAACAAGCAAAGACCAGCAAATTAGGAAAGACAAAATCCCATGTTAAAAAAGAGAAATAGAAGCTACTAACATAGAAAATTCTAAAAATAGAAAATAATAAACATAAATAATACTAAAAATAAAAGATACAAAAATTAAAAATTCCTAAAATTCTGAAAACCCCTCTCAAGTTGGAGCATGGATATTTGTCATGCCCAACTTGCTTACAAAGAGCTCAAAACAAAGCCTGAAAAATCCTTTGGTGGCTTTAATCACTCTTTTCTTTTGTGAAGTGCCTATCAATCTCCACATGTTTTATGCAATCATCTTATATTAGATTTTATGCAATGCATATGGTGGCTTTATTGTCAAAATAAACTTCATTGGCATGTTTATCGGGATCTGCAATTATTCAACGAGCCTCTTCAACGATAACATAAAATACTCTATTAGTCATAGCTCTATATTTTGCCTCGACTACTCTTTGCAACACATTATGTTTCTTTGTCATGTAACCAGTTTTCCCCATATTATAAGTACAGTATCCATACATAGATCTCGTGTCAATAACTTAGCCCGCCCAATTTGCATCAGTCTATATATTTGTTGTGTAGACTTTTGGAATAGCAAGCCCCTGCTTCGTGTACCTTTTTAGTATCTAAGAATCTTGTTAACTGCTTCATGGTGTTTCTCATGGGCAAATGTATAACTTACCATACTCACAACAAAGACAATATCTGGTCGAGTATGTGATAAGTATATCAACTTTCTCACTATTTTTTTCATATTGAGTTGTATTCACTAATTCTCCTTCCTTTCCATCTTTTAATTTGTAATTGGGATCAATTAAAGTATTTGCAAGCCTACAACTACTCTTCCCAGTTTCCTTTAGGAGATCAAGAACATACTTCCGTTGGAAAACAACAATTCATTTATTCAATTTAGTAAACTCCGCGTCAAGGGAATATCTCAGAGATCATAAGTCTTTGATCTCAAAAATTGATGATAGGAAAGTCTTCAAATGGTTCATCTCATATATGTCATCTCTGATGAGACTTATATCATCCAAATACACAATCAGTATGACTATCTTCCCATTTTCTTGAATGTCTGAAGAATATTATGTGATCTCCTTGTCATTAAGTATATCTCTGACCTTTAACAAACATTATAAATTTCTCAAATCACACTCTCGGTGACTGTTTCAACCCGTATAAGAATTTTTTTTTAATTTACACACCATTGTCCCAAACTTCTCACTGGTAAATTAATGGAGAAGTTAAGAAAGGCAGAGGTAGACCTAGGAAGACTTGGGCATATTGTATAAAAATGATCTTAATTTATAAGAATTAAATGAAAATATGATCTTAATTTATAAGAATTAAATGAAAATATGACACTAAATAGGATACAATGGAGAAAAAGGATTCATGTCCCACTTAGTGGGATAAAGGTTTTCTTGTTGTTGTTGTACCCTTTGTCCCAAACTTCTAACTAAATTCTGGGGGTATATTCATGTATACAACTTCCTCCAAATCCCCATTAAGAAATGCATTTTTTTATATACAACTTTTGTAATAGCTAATAAATATTAGCTGGAAGTGACAAAATAACTCTTATAGATTTTAGCTTTGCGACTAGAGCATATGTCTCCATGTAATCAATGATATAGGTCTGTCTGAATCCATTGGCAATTAATCGAGTCTTGTATCTTTCTAGAGAGTCATTAAAATTATACTTGACTGTAGACGCCCATTTGCACCCAACAGTTATCTCCCTATAGATAGATCAACCAATTCACGCGTACCATTTTTTTTCAAGAGCTTTCATCTCCTCAAAGATAACTTCCTTTCAATTAAGAACTTTTAGAGCATCCTGCACATTATTAGGAATCTCCATATAAGACAATTGTGGGTAGGGTTGTAAATTTAGCTCAAAGATTATTAATCGCTAGAAAGTCGATTTGAATTTTGGCTCAAATTGAGATTGGGTAGAAATAAACGAGCCGAGCTATGAACCAAATTTTGGATCGAATTTTTTTCGAACCGATTTTAAGTCATACATAGATCAGCTCAAACTGACACAAATTCAACTCTAAGTATTTTTTATATTTATAAAAAATAATATATATAATGTTAAATAAAATTGAATATAACAACCCATGAGTCGATTACGAGCTTAAACGAATCCAAATAATTGAATTTAAGACGGGTCGTTTTGATTTTGAGCCGAATAGAGCAGGTTTCAAGCCGCCCGAGCTAGTTAGAAATTGAATATAACGACCCACAAGCCAATTTAGAACCGCACTCAATACAGCCGAGCCGACCCCAGCTTGGCTCGAAATTGAATTGTTAGTAACCCTAATTGTGAGGCAAAAACACGAAATATGGGTGAATGATTTTCATATGACATATAATGGGACAATGAATATCGGGCGCTAACCTAACCCCCTTACAAGCAGCAATGGATAGTCTAATCATTAGACTTCGAATTAGAACTACATTCAGGTTCTAAATTAGAAGATGAAGTGAATTGAACATGAGATAGAGGCGTGATGAGGACATTACCTGGGGGAGGGGTTCACAGATTTTGGGCAGCGTAAAGGAAAACCTAAACCGTCTAAATCCTTTCTTTTAAGTTGTCCTCTACCACGAGTAGACAATGTCGTAGTTCTTTTTCATGCTTCTTTGTTATTTATTATATACTTATGAACATCATGAGATGACAATATAGGAAGACCTATATCATCTTCAATGTCTAAAAAACTTGATCCACTTTCTCTTGATATGATAACTTGAATTTTTCAAGTTAAAAGGTCAAGATTGGGGAGGTATCACTACAAGAAAACTTTGGTTTTGCGCCAGAATTAGCATCAGACTTATTTCCGGCGCAAACTTAACGATCGATTAGCGTCTGTTTAGCATCGTCGTGTGGTTTCGCTTCAAAAAAATTGACGCAGAAAAGTATCGTCGAGTAGTAGATGCAAAGCCAATGCTATAGCGCCCGATTAGCGTCCGCTATAGCCGACGCTAATCTCACTTATTAGTGTCGGTCATGATCGATGTTAATGCCCTAAAATAGCCTTCTCACGAACTACAGCTTGACTTCGCGCTCATTTCATTGCTTCGGCGATTCGGATCCGATTCTCGCTCCAACCCAGTCCAAGGTGAGAAATCTTCTTCCACGCCTCCAAGCTTTGGTTTAGCATAAGTTTTCATCTTTTTTTTTTTCCTTACATATGTGTTAGATCCAAATATATATAGGTTTTGCTCAATATTTTTTCGTGTTTCATTGTTCGGTATGAAATGCATATGAATTTCATAGTTTTCCCTAAGTTTAGGTGTGAGATATGTAAATACATAATCAATTTGTGCTATGTATGAAAATTTTGGTGTGATATATGTAAATGCATTAGAAAATCTAGTGTGAGATATGTAAATGCATAAGAAAATCGTGGTATGTAAATATGAAATTTAGGTGGGACATCTGTGAATGCATAAGAAATATTGTGCTATGTATGCAAATATAAAATTTAAGAGCGAGATATGTAAATACATAAGAAAATTGTGGTATGTATGTTAAAATATGAAATTTAAGTGTGAGATATATGAATGCACATAGCCAGGAACAGTGTGAAAACGTTGATTTTAGCGTTTTGAAAACAAAGCTTTTTGAAAAAACTACCAAAACACAGTTTACCCAAATGGGCCTGGGTGCGTTTTCAAAACGCACCGCACCAAATAAGTGGCTCCAAATGGGGCCTTAGGCACAGGCTCCTTCGCCACTCCCACATTCCTCGCTTCTCCTTTACGTCGGACCACTCGAAGCTCAACAAAACTCCTCTGATTGTGACTTGATACAGCAACGCAGCACTCGGCGCCTCCGTCCCCCACTTCCGCCCTGCTCGACAAAGATATTATAGTTTGCCAATATTGTCACCTCTGATCACAGGGATGTCTTAATAGTGCCTGACTTCTCACTGCCCAACTCACTTGGTAAGTCTATCTCGCCTCTAACTCCCCCGAGCGACTCTCTTTATAGGGCGATACTAACTTTCGGCTTCCCGATCTCATTTCCTTTGCCCCCCGTTTCATTTGCCTGGCCCCCCAGTTCTTCTTTTTGGTTTCTTAGACTCTTTGGTTCTTCTCCTATGGGTAGATAAGACCAGGCATTACACAAGTCTTCCTCTTCCTTCCCCTTCTTCTACCGTTGCCGCTTCTTCTCCTTCTCTCGCCTCGTCGTTCTAAACCTCCATCGCCTCGAATGGGATACTTCTCTTTAGAACGAAATTGTTAAGGTGTCTTTTTCTCACTTGAAACGACTGCATTGATTGAAATTTCTAATAATAATAGTATTATTATTTTTAATTATTTTTTTTATTTATCTATTATTACACATTGTTTCAAGAGTTGAATGAATATAGTACATGAACCAATGAGATGAACATGAAAAAGGGATAAAGAAATTAAAAAAATGAATTCATGGAAAGGAGGGAGGGATAAGAAAAAAAGAAGCAGCAAATACAAATCATAAAAGTGAAAAAATTCATAAAAGGAAGGTCATGGTAAATTTCTAACCGTAATTCATTATCTGATAATCCTCTAAAACATGATTAACACTCTTTAATAGACTCAGAACTGAAATGCTTACTTAAGCAAAAGACATTACCACTAGAAAGAAAGAAAACTATACGCCATTTATAGCATATATAATTGATAGAAATGGGGTACATTATGTCAAATGAAGTTCAATAAGCTCTATACAAACTTAAACAAAATATAAAAGGCCTTTGGCATAGAAGTGAGATAATAATTCATGTTAATGGGGTTGACATAAGTTTAGACATGATTTTCATTCAAAAGAGCAAGGAGACAAAATAATTAGAGTTCCTATCAAGTTTGGAATTCACAAAACCAATTCCACAGTTAAAGCTACCAAGGAAGACTTCTGGCCACTATTCAAGGTGGTTTGGACAAATCAAAACCAACTCCACAAACAAGCAAAGCAAGAAAATGGTCAAATACAAATGCAAACCAAATTTCCTTAAAATTGTGGAGGTCGTTTAAGCAGAAACTTAAGTCAAACATCACAACTATCCACAATTTAACCCACCAAACTCAACCTCTCTCTTCAAGCCACCCAAATCTATGATGTAATATCTCAAAAAACATTCTCTTTAATATTTTAGATAAATGTGAAATAAGTAATTGTGGTACCAAATAACTTATCAAGATAGATTGGAATTATCTTATCTTTCCTTCTTTTAAGGATAAATTTAAATTTATATGTATTTTTTATTTTTGTATTAACAGATTAAACGATTATAATTATAACTAGTAACGAGCTTGGAAATTAATTGAAATATAAATTCAATTCACTCAGCATTAGTCCCTCTCCTATTTTGTCTGTTCCTATCTCCTTCCAATACTATTCAATCTCTTAGTCCTAGAAGCCAAAAGGCTGCCAGATTCTTCTCCTTCTCTCTGTTTACTTGTACATAAAGTATCGCTACAGCAAGAATTCAGCAACTTGAAATCACAACCATTGACTGCACTTGTACAAGGAGGAAATTGAGACCTACAAAAATTGTTCTCATCTTTGCTTGTTTGTTGTATGGAAAACATTGAGGGAAAAGTAAAAGAAGAAAGAATTGTATGCAAGAAAACCAATTATGGATTTGATGATCATTTTCCTGATAATCTCTTTTGCATGACCATATAATCCTTATTTAAGTCGGTTAATTCATTTGATCTCAAACTCTATGTTTTTGCAAGCCTTTTGAAAAAACTTAAAAATTTCTACTAGTTCCACAACATTCCATATCGTCATTATTTTTAAGTTAATTCAATATCATAATAAAATCAAATTTTGGCATCAGATTGGTTCTAGGTTGAAAATTGTCATTTGCTTGATTAATGATTAAATCATCTTAAAACTTGATGAAATTTTCTCCACGCATAATTTTTATGTATACATTACAATAAATGACGTAACCATAAGTTTAAAGATTATAAAAAATAGAAAGTGTAAGAAATCAATTAGGAGGAGAATAGTTGTTTTCCTGCTTAGAGGAGAAAAGCCCATTTCCTCCTTGGAGAGAGGAGAGTAGCTAATCTCCACCTAAAAAGGCTTTGACGTTATGACCTTCAGATGCATGATCAAAGACATCCATAAATGAATTTTGATTTTTGCAATCGTTTGATCATCAACCAGAAGAATAAAAAATTTCTCGATGAATGGTTCATTGCATGAGAAGATAATGGTGACTTCAAAGTGTTTTTATTTTTTAGTTTTGTCAGTAATAACTAAATGAGTTCATTATAATATTTAGTATTTTAATTGGTAAAATATATGATTTAAAATTTATCTTTTAAGAGAAACTCTATATGTTGCCCAACCATACCAATTTTTTTGTATACTTAATGAATAATTAGATTATTAAAAAGTTTTTGAAACGTGGCCAACAATTAATTTTTATATTATAGATTGCAATCAATAGTGTCATTTTGAGTTCGTAGTCTATATAAGGCAGAAGGTATAAAACTAGGACGAGAATAGTCAGAAGAAAAAATTCCATCTCATATCATCCAATTTGCTCACATTAGGCAATTCTTTACGTAGAACCACAATTTTAAAAACCTTTCACTTTAGCCACTAGTGCCCTTTAAGATTTCACAATAACCCTTAGTATGGTTTTTTGTCTTCATAAAAATCTATTTTGCTAAAGACGCTAAACATTCGATTAATCTAATTCATGCAAATTTTTAATTTAAATTTAAATGAAATATTTTTAAAAATAAAATATCCCTATACTAAGATTTTTTTCTCTTATTCCGGAGCTAGGTTATCCCTAGAATATCAATCCAAGCTTCATCGCTTGATAAAGGAGTTATAAAAGAGCTCTTTTAATCTCAAAATACCATTGCAAACATATAAGAGATTAAGATTCTTAATATGTTGTTGAACTTTAGATGCTCACTCAGACAGCATTAAAGAAATGAAGGGAAAATAGACGTTGTGAGGCAGGAAGAGGGAGATGTGAACTTCTACATTTTAACTCAATTGATCTTATTATAGATAGACCAGCATGAAGCACGAACAAAATGTGAGTGTGTATGTGTGAGTGCCAGCACTCATTATATTTGTATAATGTGTCTTTGTAGTGAAAGCTAAAAGGTTCTTATCCTTTGTTCTTGCTTGAAGTGATTATACAACAAAAAATGCATAGAAAGGCATAAATCATAAAAACATCTACATTATCATCCTTATAACTATGAAATCACTGGTAGGCAGATAACATATAAATTAAACAAGAATAAATAGATAATGAAACATCTAGAGAAGCAATTAGAAGAGAAGTATTTAGATGAGCTTAGTGTAAACAAAAATATGCATGGCTTACTTGATTTTCTAGGCGTAGCAGCACCAATGCGCATTGGTCTACTGGAGCAATATACACCATTCATTTCAGTCATGGCAAGTGTTTTTTCATTATCATCTCCAAATCTCACAAATCCATAGCCTTTAGAGCGGCCAGTGTTTGCATCAATAACAACTTTAGCACCTTTTACGGATGTATATCTGGTAGCAAAAGTTTCTTGCAACATGGTATCTGTAACATCAGCAGTTAAATCACCTACAAATATTGAATAATCAGAGGTAGCATCTGAACGCCTGTCGCCCATGCTAAATGATGCCCAATTTAATCGAAAAGGGTGTTCTGCATTTGGCATTAAATGGCCATTGAATGTCTGCAACACCTTTTCAGCTGCAGCATGGGTACAAAATTCTACAAAACCATATCCCTCTGATTGCCCAGTTTGCTTATTTCGGATAACTTTAATAGCAACCACCTGCACAGATTTCATAAAGAAAAATAATTTATGAAAATCAAAGATGCAGCTAAAATAAGGGCATAATGTGTTTCTAAAGCTAAAATTCTCCCAAATGGGAACAAGATAGCCATTAACTTAATGTGAAGTTAATGATTGTTTACTATTCAATAAATAGTCAAGAAATACATCATTTTCCGGATAAACTAATGCTAAATAAAGAAAAGCATTATACATTGAAATAGCTTACATTATTCATCAAAACATCCTTTCCAAAAGATAACATCTCAAAAACACTTTTGCTCAAATATAGACCTTAATTAAATCAAAAATATAAAACCGAGAATTATGAGCATCTAAAATGCTGCTTAACATTGATAACATCAGATGATGTTCACATAAAGTAACTCAAAGCTTGTAATTCATCAACACGACATTCATTAAAAATTGCAATAAAATTAAAGAAGGCAATATTTTCGAGGAAGAAGAAAAGTACAGGATCAGATGGTGGATGTTTGAAATGTTAATAAAAGAAATGGCGATAATAGTGGGTAGAAAGTTTAAAGATAAAAAAATTGGTTGACTAGGATTAGTAATTGGGCAATTTCTATTAAGACAATTATCAACAAAGTTATTCATAAATGTGATAAGTGCTTATGCTAGAGTAGAATTAGAAGACAGTTTAAAAGTTATTGAAAAGAGCTAAATGAAATACTACAATGCAATACTTGAAGTAGAAAGGATGTCGAATGTGAAGAGTTATGAGAGAATTTAAAATGAGTATGGAACAAGAGATATAAATATAAAGCGAGAAGCTATACTTAATTTTACAGTAGCATGTGATCATGAAATAGCCAAATGCAAGTATTTAAAAGCAAGAAAATCATCTAGTTACTTACAAAAGTGAAGCTAATAAATCACAAATTGACTTCCTTTTACTTGAAAGATAACAAAATCTACTTGAAAAGTTGTAAGGTCATTCCAAGAGAAAGTTTGATCAAATAATATCTAATAGTAATTATGGATATATATCTTATAAGTATGAAGAATACAATTAAAAAAAGTGCACTATACTAAGGTGATGGAATTTAAAATGTATGAAATTATTAATTTTTCAAGATGGGATACTAAGAGAACAAGGTACTTAAGGTGTCAAAAGATGGCTAGCTCTACCGAGAAGATTCTCATAGGAGTTTTAGTAAATCCTAGAAATAAATTGTACACTAATAATAAGGCCTTGTAGAAGAATGATTAGCTATAAAAAATTAATAATGGAAAAAAAATCTTTAAAGAACGGCAACAACTGAATAATAATGAGGCTAATAACAATCATAATAAAGCTCAATATTTTGTAAAGAGTATAATGAAAAAAGCAAAACTATAAGTTGTGATGATTTACATGACGGCCGTGGCCCTAAGAAAAGAGAAAAGACAAATATAATAGCTAAGGTAATAAATAATGGATCTTCGGACTTTAATTTAGATGAAGCAGCAGTTGATATTTGTGAGAGATGAAGATATAAAGATAAGTTTTAGATGCTACTCTAAAAAATTATTAAATGAAAATTTTAAAGAAGAAATCATCTTTGAAAAGCATAATGTACACAATAATGAGGTATATTATAAACTGATCAAAAATATGAATCAGAGTTAAGCTAGAAAAAATCTATAAAGATAAATTTTTAGAACAAAATGCTATAGCCATTAAGATTTACCGAACTATGTGCAACATTATAGTTTCTTGGTTAAATCTTTTCAATAGAATTATAAGATCTATGAGTATTGATAAATGTATAAAAAGGTATATTCAAGATTATGCTAATTAAAGATGACGCAAAATATGATTCATATAATAAACAGATGGAAGAGAATCGAGGGCATATTTAAAAAATAATATTAACTTCATTCTTAATTTTGTTTCATGCTAGAAAAATTATGAAAGTGATTTTTGTGTTGTAACAATTAATAGAAAAATAATTTCCATTATAGTAGAATTACTTCAAGTATCAGCAATAAGATCAAATTTGTTTGTATAAGTTATGGACCATACAACACTGATATTTCTAAAAATGTGTCGCACCTATGTCGGACACATATTACACATCGACACTCGACACTCTCCGACTCTTCTCTGACACAACAAAATATATGTACGAATTTTTTTCAGCCTGAACGCGTCCTGGACACACCTCAACACCGCATTAGACGTGAGCTTAACATGATTTTAAGAAAATGGGACACATGAATTAGAAAAATATAAATATATGTATAGCCTTAATTATTCCTCATAGTCAAAAGTGTCCAGTCTCGCATCATATTGAAGCTCCCATTAACATTTTAAATTGAGCATCGAAGATGCATCCAATATTCATCGAAGGTTCGAAGCTGAGTAATGATAATTCTCTCTTTGTAATCATAGGTTTTTTTAAATTTTAGTAGATAAGTTGGATTATAAATTAGATGAATTCCTTTAAAACATATTATATCGAATTTTAAAATTTAACTTTCATGAGCATGGAGTTTTATAATAAAAATTAAATTTATGGAGTTAAATATTATTCTTGCATAGTTTGTGTTGTGATATTTTTAAATAAAGAATAATTGAAAAATATAAATTTTATGTTGATAAATAATTAAATATAAAAGTGTGTTCATGACGTGTCGTGTCCTATTTTTTCAATGTCACATACCCATATTGTGTCATTTTGTGTCTGTGTCCCCGTGCTCGTGCTTCATAGGTTACAAAAATGCTTACAAAGAATATTCAAAGTACAATGAATTGATGAATTCTTTCTAATAATAACATTAGTCTAATTAATCATCCACTAAAATAGACAACAAATTAGAATAATGAAAAAAAGATTTCAAAATATAGTGACTAAAAATTAGTAAAAATAAGTCAAGAGTATATGATGTGCAAAATTAATGATGTGATTAATAGTTGTTAATCAACATTATGAGAAGATAAAGTGATAGTTATGTGTGGTAAGTTTCTTGGGCTTTTTATATAAGAAAATGCAAGTCATATGAAGATATAATTTTCAAAGTTAAAAATTGATGAGTATGATCGATAAGTGCTTCAATAATGTACTATAAAAGAATATCATGGAAACTAAAAAGTAATTTTTATAAAACTATAAGTAGAGTGGTAATGCTATATAGATCCAAATATTAGATAATAAATAATTCATTGATATGAAAAATTTCATTTGGTATAACAATGTTGTTTGAAAGTTAGGAGAGAAGATATTATTGAAAAGTTTTGAAAAGTTAGTGTTGTTCGGGCTATTAATTATATTTGGTAAATATATGCCTGATAGATTGGTTCTAACTCAAAAGTTTTATCTTATCTGTTTGGTAGAAAATATCACGTATGTGTTGCCAAAATCTAAAACATTAAAAATAAATCCTGAAACTAACAAAAGTTATCAAAAAAAAAAAAAATTTTGATTGATATAAACCTTGCCATAGAATTTTTGCAAAGCTAAATTGTATTGTTTCTCTTGCAAAATAAGACACGAAATTGAAGAAGATAGAGCTGAACAAAAATTTTCACGGAACATTATTGTTATAGAGCTTGATACATGATGAAAATTTGAAAGAGCTCAAGACGGGCAATCAACCCTAAGGGTTTCTTTCATGCAAAACTGGACAGCGAAGGTTGCAAGAGAGCTCAAACTCTCAGAGAGAGAAACAAGTAGAATCCTCAATTGCAATTCAGAACATCCAAAAGGTTGAGCTATCACAAAATTTCATCCCACTCCCCAACCTGCTAGTTTTGCATAAAACTTTACTCACAACCAAATTGCACGCATGAGGTTTCTCCCTATTATTTTGGAAAAATTTTTCACCTTTGTAAATAATAAAAAAGCTGAGAATATCAAGTTTATATTCATGCTACCCAAAGGCAAACCACAAATTGCCCATTCTCTAACAAAAGGATGATATTGTGCTCGCATTTCAGAAGTGCTTAAAACAATGTTTTGCATGAGACAACACCTACACGAAAAATATATGTATATTTTTTCAAAGCAAAAGTAGATAAAATATAAAAGTCATGTGAAGGTTAACTTGAGTGTGATAAAAATGAGAATGTTAAGATAAATGGATGATAAAGCCAACAAAAAGAAACCAAATAATGATTATAATAAGGAAACATATGGAGATGCATAAGAACAAAAGTGCACTGTTAAATGTGTAGATGATATTAATGTTGGAAGATTGTAAAAGAGAAAGGTAGTGCTATGGTAACACGAATAAAAAGTGCTTAAAATGATTTGAGAACAATAGGTTTACACCTTACGTAGTATCAACAAGGAATAAATGAAAATTGAGAATTTATAAGCTGGCATCAAATAGTCCTGATAAGGCCACTGCAACCGTTGTTGATAATGCTGAATTCTTCATGAAAATAGAGACATCTAATGATTTCCAGGTTGGTATGCATAAAGTAAAGGAAGCAAATATCAAAATATCAATGTGAAATATCCAAGAAAATGAACATCTAAAAAGTTCTATGCACCAAAATCACAGTTCCAGAAGAATTGCTTGCAATTCCAAGCTACAATCTGCAATGTTCTGAAGTTCCTGAAAAACTCTACAAGAAAGATATGCTTAATGGCTATGTTGAAAAAGCATAGAGCAGCAACTATATTGCATAACTGAAACTGGCTAATTAAATGAAAAAACAGAAAAAAAAAAAAAATTCATAATTGAAACGGAATCTTCAAGTCTAGAAAGATTTCCTAATGTGAAAAGGTTTATTCTTATCTTATTTTATTTTTAAAAAATTGTTAATTAGAATCCACAAACTTTCATTGAAGTATGATATATATGCTTTGCAGATTACTTCTTGTTCATTGAAAATATTTTAGAAACTTGATAGCTTGGTGCAAGGAAAAGGTTGTTCAAGTAAAACATCACAATTTTGGCCATGTGGTGAATAGCATTGAGCATGTCATTTCATTATTCCATATATTGATCACAGAAGTAGTTCAAAATTTCACTGCAGCTAGAAATATGAAAATCACGCAAGGTTATTTCTCTAGATTATCATGTCCACTTTTGTCGGCTTTAAGTCAATATATTTTTGCTTTAGTTATGGATGCTCTTACAGGGCATTTACAGGAGGATGTAACTTGGTGTATGCTTTCGATGAGGATATCCTTCTTGAGGATAAAACTAGAGAGAGAGTTCAGGCAAAACTTGAGTTATGGAGGTCTACATTGGAGTCTAAAGGCTTTCATTTCAGTAGATCTAGAACTGAATACCTGAAATGTAATTTTACTAGTAGTAGCTCTAATGGAAGAGTTGTGACTATGGGTGGTCAAATCATTAAAAGGTGTGAATGTTTTAGATATCTCGGGTCTATTGTTCAAAGTGATGGTGATATAGATGGGGATGTTAGTAGAATTCAAGTCGCTTGGTTGAAATGGAGGAATGCATCGGGTCTATCGTGTGATAGAAAATTATACCTTAGACTTCAATGAAAATTTTATAAGATGGTAGTGAGCCCAATGCTCTATGGCACAGAATGTTGGCCTTTAGAAGAGAAGCATAAAACAAAGGTAGGCGTTCTTGAGATGAGATTCTTAGTTAGATGAGTGGCTTTACACTTAGAGATAAAATGCGATATGAATATATTTGTGATATGATTGGTGTAGCTTCAGTCGAATAAGATTAGAAAAATCCTCTTAAATGGTTTCGTCACATTAAATGTCGACCATTTGATGATCCGGTTAGTAGGATTGATGTTTTAGATTTGACTTATGTTAAGAAAGGCAAAGGTAGACCTAAAAAGACTTGGGCTTATAGTATTAAAAATGATTTTAATCTATAGAATTAGATGAGAATATGACACTCAATAAGACGCAATGGAGAAAAAGGATTCATGTAGTCGACTTCACTTAGTACGATAAAGGCGTGTTGTTGTTGTGTTGTATCATGTTCATTTTTTACTAAATAAATCATTAATTAATTAATGAAATCTCAAGTTAAAGAAAATAGTTATCAGTTAACAGTCGTGATTGATGTTAATCATCTCATATTCATTATCTAAAGCTAAAAAATGGTGCTTTCTTAATGCTACAATCAGTACTAAAACCAAGGAAGCTCTCCCACTACAATTTAGAAAATACAATGTAGCTATGTATTACTAGAAATTGCTTTCTTAATGCTACAATCAGTAGTAAAACCAAGGAAGCTCTCCCACTAAAATTCAGAAAATACAATGTAGCTATGTATTACTAGAAATTTTCCATTAAATCCGTTTAACTTTAAATGTAAGTTATGCACCCAAATTTTCAGTAAACTCTTAGGACCCCTCTCACTTGAAATCCTAGTTCTACAACAGTACTTAATTATCAAAACATCAAGCTGCCCCTTCTTCAAGCAAAACCTGTTGACATAGTCTTCCTCTTTTGTACATCAAAAATGTGTTAGTGCTAATCCCAAGGAGATCTAACAGTTCAGAAGAAAAATATTAAGACAAAAGAGGGTCCACCGATAGAAGACCAGGAGACTCACTTATCCAATCAGATGCAGTTGTCAGAGCCCGAGCAAGCAAAGCCAAAGATAAAAAAGTCGCGAAGGCGACCGAATCCGAGTTGTTCTGTCAGAAATGAGACAAAGATATTCAAGCAAACCAATAGAAGAAAGCAGACCAAAGGCAGCAACCAACCTTCTAGTAGATCTAATCCGAGGAAAGAGACAGTCCTGCAATGTCACCAATCATACCATGGACGCCCCTGAGGCTCCTTGACAAGGATCAAGAATTAACAATTTAGCAAAGAGCCTTATAGTCATCCATCGGGCTATCCTTGTTGAAGAGCGAGCTATCTTTCGGATTATGGTGATTCACACTTTGCTCGATAGTCCAACATCGCTCTGTTGACAGGAGTTTCTCACCAAAGGTCAAAGGCCGAAGGTCGAGAGCTAGATTAGATCAGCTGATCAGCAGTGCCAAGCCTAGCTGACCAAACCAGTCATGTCAACTCAGAGTCAATCGAGCTCAGTCGACTGATGATGCTGGCTAAGCCCAGTCGATTAAGCCTGCCTTAATGAGCTGAAGACATACTAGCTTGATCAATTGAGCCAAAGAGGAGTGGAATGATAGGCTTATATATGTAAAAGACCAAGGATATCATATATAACCCCCATTCAGGTAAAAATATAACATCACCATATTGTGTTCTCTCCTCTATAAGTAAAAAAGATCATTTCATGAATAAGATTGATGTATTACTGTTCATTATTGTTTACTCCTCTCATTTCTTATGCTCTATTTCTTGGGATGTGATTCACGAATAAATCAGGATTTAACATCCTAAAAAGTGTCGTAAACTCACAACATAGACACTCGTAATATCGAGTGCACAATAGAGTTCATAAACCAGCAGATCCAGAAGCTGAAAGATCAAACATTGGATGTCATCTGAGAGACACTGGCTCTGGGAAGAAAGCAGCATCCCCGAGATGAAGAGTTGAGGCCTAACTGCCAAAGAGGCCACTTAGCCCGAAAAAGAGGAGACTCCCATTACTTTGACATCAGCACTGATCACCAACATCGATTCAGGTATATTAAGGAACCCCGACAACCAGGGAATGTATTCTCTCAACAAATCTCCAACGTCGAGCCTCCAAAGAGGTTCAAAATCCCAGTAATGGAGTCACCAACCACAAAGTCTCGTTCGAGCCAACTGTGTCTCTGTTCAGGATCAGCGCTGAAATATCGTCTCTTCTTTATCACACTAAAGGAGTCGGCCCTCGAGTTGTTCAATACATTGTCGTCGCGTGTGATCACATCGTTCGCTGATTTGAAGTGAATATTTTGGAGCAATTTGTAAGCACACAAAAGCCCCAAAAGAATTTGCATACCCTCCTGCATATCCGATAAGGACGGAACAAGAGCCTTCATTCAGTCATCACCCGCTTCAAAAAAGAGATGTTGGAAGTGCGGTACCTGGAGCCCACAATAACTCGTGACGTCCTAGTTCATGGGCTAAAGGAAGAACTTTTCTGGTACACTTTGGGATTAGAACGACCAAAGACACCGGTCGAGCTGTCGTCCTAATTCAATGACTTTTCCGATATGCTTTGAACTAATAACCACATATCAACCGAGGAGTATAACTCCACCGCCGCTTCCTCCAGAGCAAAGACTCCACACGTCGCACGCAAAAGAGGGCTCCCTAAGGCAATAAATGTAGAAAGAGGGATGACTCAGAAGGGAAGGCTCTGGTAGAGGAATTATGTCAGCTACAAACTCCTTCAACTTTCCAGCCTTGATCAACTCTTCGACTATGCTTTGGAGGTGTCAACATTCCTCCGTGTCATGGCCATGGTCCCGATGGTAGACGCAATACTTCTTTGGGTCCCAGAGATAATCTCCAATTTTCATCGGAAGAACTCTATTTAAGTGCTTGTTTTGGATGACCTCGACCATCTTGGTCAGCGACCCAAAGGCAAGGGAAAGCTCCAATAGAGGAAAGTTCGGACGAGCCAGTTTGAGCCCAGTCATCCACATCGCTGGCATAGTTCCTGTCATCTTCGAAGAAGGCGCAAACTCATCCCGTCGAGCCAGCTTGAAGATGTTCCGGTCAGAAGAACAATGCCCTGCAACCATTGCTCCCAAACGTAGCTC
>NEWO01000003.1:4206556-4224469 GCA_003013225.1 Phalaenopsis aphrodite | reverse complement strand
TGCCCCCTAAGAGAAACCCTTACAATGACACCATCATCATCATTGCATTAATCAACAACTGTCAAATTAGCATAACTGTCAACACTGGCAGTGTTTAATAAGATGGACCTTAGAAACAATTGGTTGATTGTGGTAGCAGGTCCGATTTACGGTTTCTTCGGCGAGAGAAAGCATGTGTTGGGAACTATTGCTCTTCCAGTTACCTGAGGAGAAAATAAAAAACAACTTACAAACATAGAGGATTTCCTGGTGGTTTACTCGACACCCACCTATAATGCCATCTTCGCCGCCCTCTGCTCTACTCTTTCAAGATTGTTACTTCGCCTTATCACGTAGCGGTGAAGTTTCCACGCGATGGAGAAGCAATCACCATCTGAGGCAATCTAGAGTAGTCCCACAACTATTTATGGAAAGCATCAACCAGGAGTTGCTCAAGCTCAAAAATTTGCATGAAGGGGTCTTGAGACCAGCAAAATCACTCATCAAATTTCAGCTATCAAAGGTGAGCCCGGTATAATTTTATACTAAGCGAAGCGTTTGATATAGAAGGATACGCTAATCAAAACCCATTGGGACAACAGAGATGATTTTGTTTGATCTACCACCAAGATGTCCAGTCAATGTCGCTTGCCACCGCTTAAATATCAATCCAGCAACTTGACCGATGAAGCAAAAGATGAGGTTCTCAACCGTCACTTTAGCTGAGCCGATCTGAGAGGATGTTCAGAAGCTACTGGAGACTGGTTACATATGAGAGGTCCAGTATCCGACATGGGTGTTCGACGTGGGCATGGTACAGAAGTCAAACAACAAATGAATGATATGTTGGACTTCATCAATCTGAGCACTGCTAACCCGAAAGATAGTTAAGTCCTACCTCGAATTGACGCACTTGTGAATGCAACAGTCAGCTACTCTGTAATGAGCATCCCTGACACATTCTCCGGCTACCACCAGATAAAAATGCCCCCGATCAATGCAAAGAAAATCACATTCATCACTAAGGAGGGTGTGTATTGTTACAATGAAATGCCTTTGGGCTGAAAATTATTGGTGTTGCATGCATGCATACCAACAAATGATGGATGTAATATGTTTTAAGCAAAAATAAATAAATATTGAGGTATATTTGAATGATGTGATAATAAAAAACAAAATGTTCAAACATATAAAAAGATCTAAAAGAAACTTTTGAAACACTTGGAAAATTTATCATGAGGCTCAACCCACTCAAGCGCACATTCCAGGCATCCACAGGTAAAGTTTTGGGCTACCTTCTAACTTCGAAGGGGATAAAAGTCAATCCACAAAAGGAACGTGAGCTGAAAGAATGTCATCCCCTCAAACACCAAGGAAGTATAAAAGCTGTTGGCTAGATCGCATGCCTAAACCGATTTATCTCGAATTCTTGCGACAAGTGCACTGCATTTTTCAAAACTTTGAGACAAGCAAAAAACATCATTTGATCAAATGAATGCAAACAAGCATACAGAAAGCTGGATTTCTCCTTAGTGTCATCACTACTCCTCCAAGCCCAAAGTCGAATGAAGAAGTATCTATGTATTTGAGGGTTGGACATGAAGTCATCGGCTTTGTTTTAGTTCAAGAGAAGATGGGGAAGCTTCCAAGGTTACTATGTCAGTTGGGTCCTTCGAGACATCGAGCTTAGGCATCATATTATGGAAAAACTAGCATTTGTTCTTGTTATTTCTGCTCGTAAGCTTCACCGTAATTTTAAATGCATCTAGTCAGGATAATCACCGACCATCCACATAAATGTCCTCACTCAAATGGAGCACACCGGTCGACTCCTCAAACGAGTCATGGAACTCAACGAGTTTGATATCTTTTAAGTGCCTTGAACCACAATCAAAGCACAAGTCATAGTTGATTTTCTAGCAAATTTTTTTTGAACCAAGCGAGCCAGATGGAGTAGCGGCCGACATCCGGCCCTATGTCCGCATATTGACAGAGCATATAGCCAAATCGGGATGGAGCTCGATCTCGCTCTGGCTAGTCCTACCGGGGACCATCTGTATCATTCAATCAAAATCAAATTCGAAGTCAACAACAACCAGACCGAATACGAAGTTTTAATTGTCGGGTTGCATTTTGCTTAAGAGATGGGTGCTTGATACCTCCTGGTCAAATCTGACTTGTAGGTTGTGAAGAACCAAATAAGGGGAATTTGAGATTAGGGACAATATGATAGTCAAGTATCTAAGTAGAGCCAAAACGAAGACAAGAAAGTTTGAAGGCTTCAAGATCGAGCATATTGCCTAAGAGAACAATCAAGTAGCAGCCATCCTATCCAAGTTATCCTTTTGGGGAAGAGGATGCCTCAAAAGCTTGTCCAACCAACCATTGAAGAAGTCGAAGCGATAGAGCTGGATACGGAAGGGCCAACAATTTGGGGGATCCCTGCATCTTATATCTTGAGATCGACAAGATCTTAGAAGACATTACCGACCTAAAAAGTTTCAAAATTAAAGCAACTCAGTATCTTTTGATTGAGGGAAAGCTTTTTTGGAGATCAATCGCATCGCTATACATGTGTTGTATAAACGCGAATGAGACGGAAAAGGTCCTACAAGAGGCACACTTGAGAGAGTGTGGGAGCGGAGCCACTCTAGAGGAAATACTTTAGATTACCGAATGCAACGACGGTTTCTTCTATCTGACACAGCTTAAAGATGTCAAAGAATTCTCAAAGAAATAAGAGCAATGTCATAAGTATGCACAACTATAACATCAACCGACAAATAAAATAGATCGAAGTCAAGGAGCTCGCTCGGATCACCGCAGAGGTTGTTCAAAATTTCATCCGGACGGATTTGATCTGTCATTACAGGATACCACTAGTTATCATCATAGACAACAAAACGCAATTTATCGACCGGGGAGTGAAACATTTCTGCTAAAGCCATGGGATCAACTTAAAGTTTCGTGCATCACCCTAGGACAAATGGGCAAGCTGAAGCAGCCGATAAGATTATCTTAAACCTACTGAGGAAGAAGGTTGAAGGGTCCCAGGGGATCTGAGCAGAGGTTCTTCCGTCTATTTTTTGAGTAGTTCGAATGACACATTCTACAGCAATTGAGCAAACTATATTTATGATGTCAGATGAGATGGAGCCAATGTTACCAATAGAATATAATCATCATAACTAAAGGTTGATCACAGACTCGGCGTTCGACAAACAAGAATTAATTGAGTGATAGAAAGCAAATGAAGAGGGAGTGATGCTCGCACCCAACCTTGCTGAGGAGAAAAGGGTTGATTTAGCTCTTCGACGGGAGGAGGTGAAGAGGCGAGAGGAGAAGTATTACAACAAACACGTCTGAAAGAAGATCTTCACCGTTGGAGACCTCGAGTTGAAGAAAGTCGACCCAACCACGTGAGGACAAACTGTGGAAAAGTTCAACCAAATATGGATCGGGCTCTTCATCATCGACAAAAGAGTCGCCCCCCAGGACATACAAGCTAAAAACCTACAAAAAGAATGGAGTCCCTCGGATGTGGAGTGGAGATAACCTAAAGACATTTTTTCCTTAAAAATATTTTGCATCTCGATGAGTAAAAAAGCGAAAGTGTTTTCATTTCAAACCCTGTACTCGAATGTTATAATTGTTAAACAAATTTTCTTTAATCATACACACGGTCCCAAATCCGACCTATACTCTGGGAACTCGAGGAGTCATGCAAGGGATCGTTAAAGCATGACTGACACTCAGGGAACTCGAATCGACAACGAAGAATAAATATTTGATCAGTAAAAATCATCAAAATTTAACTGACAACGACGATTAACGTCCAATCTGCAAAATGCACAAAAACCGACCCACAATGCTCATGCATCATAGAAACCTGTCTCCTAGCTCGAGTCGGGTCAAGCTCTAGTGGTAATTCCCTGCCCATTAGCGACAACATCCGAGGTGGGTAGACTAGGAATCACCTAACAAAAAGTCTCGACGGTTGCCCCCATGAAGGTTGCGACAAGATTCGTTTAATATGCATAGCATAAGATGCAGCCCGTCTAAAGCATCGACCTAACTAAGCAACCGAGATAAGAAGTGTAAGATATTAGTCGAGCGATAACTCATCAAAACCAACAAAAAATATTCTTAAAAAAAGTCAATCCATTAATCATCACAAGCATTTATCACAAGAAAAATAAAATCAATAAAGGTTAAATGCAAGAAATGAAGGTGAAAACTGACCAAAAGATTTGTTTTATTTTATGATTGAAAACTTACAAAGAATTTTCTATATGTTCCTTTACAGAAAATTTCTTATATGTTTCTTTATAAGTGTTCAAAAAGAAAAATTTTGCCCAAGTTACTGACGAAGCTAGAGGCGAGCTGAACATTTGAAGACCCCCCATCGTCTTCGCTATTGTCCTCCTCTTCCTTGCCCTCCTCCGAGTCTGATAGTAAGGTTGCATATTTATCCAAATCGACCCACTTAGAGGAGATTATGTTTGTTTTTATCATCCGGTCGACAGCTAAGGACACTCATGCATTGAGCTACACAGCCAAAAGTTCACCTGCACACAATGGGAAGAAAGATCGGTGAATAACTCATCAGACGTCTTCATTGTTGCCATCTTTTCCTTCAGGGTTGTGTTCTCTTCTTAAACTGTCGATAGCAGCTACGACAGCTTGAGTGCTTCGGCTTCAACCACCTTTGCTCAATTTTCCGCTGCCTTCACCCTATCCTTGTCCTTGGCCATTTTTTCCTAAACCTCCAGTAGGACCACCAAATGAAAGTGCAAAGCCTCCCAGGCCATCAATTGGTATTGGTCGATCATCTACCCCGGACCTCAAAGACTTTGCTCGTGAAGGATCTTCTTGAAAGTTTGAGACCAAATCACATCAACGATGGTAGAGGGGTATAGAGCCGTCGTAGGGAATCTGAGTGCCAATATCTCCTAAGATCAATCAAAGTGAATTGATCATCTGAGCTAGTGCTCACCTTCACCCTCTTGGTCTGCATCAGAACCCATGCAAGTGGAGGACCCTTCCGCTTCTTTCAAGGAGGGGGAGGTGAGACATTCAGATTGATTGTTGGAACTTTCCCCTTACGACAGCGTACCTCCCCTTCCTGGATGGTTGGCTCGCTCAGGCTCATACTCGGGTTTGATCGGGGCAATAGAAGAATGGCAACTAGCTTTACCCCTCACTGCAGCTCAATAAATATCAGAGTGGCCAACCAAGGGGTAATTGATCCTTTCTTCGGCTTTATGCAGAGGCCTCTTCTCAGCACCGCTCAATTCCAATTGGCTTGGCATCCTTTCAACTTTTTGGTGTTGCGAAGCCAAAGGACCTGCAACCGATAGAGAGATTTTAGCAGGCATTGCAGAAGAACTTATCCCTATAAAAATTAGCTCGCCAGTGGCGATACTTTGAAAAATAATAGAAAACTCAAACACATAATAAATCAGTGTCGCACCTTCAAGGTCTTCGACGGCACGGGCCACCAGAGGAATATTTTGATCCGCAACTTTAGCAAACCTTGAGGCGGGAGGTTTTAGTTCGAGAGCCGTGCAAGTCATCTTCTACGTACGTCAGGCAGCAGCAGTTGCTTCCCACTCAGCCTCTTGAGCCTCAGAGGCTGCCCAATCTGCCTCTATCATTCGCCGGAACGCCTCCAATCATAGCACCCAATTGACGATTACCGGATGGAGATACTGGTGGACCAAAAGTTATTAACTGTCGACCATTGCAACTTACACAAGTACCCGATCCAGTGCTTTCTTCTTGAATTTGGCGGAAGGGTCCCCGGACGGAACACTCTGGATGTTTCAGCGCGATGGAGAAGAATCAATGTAGAATCAATGTAGAATCAAAGCTTCTAGTCCTTCATCTTATTCTCCATCTTTAGCAGCTAGAGAATACCCACAGAGTCAAGCTAGACATAACCTCCCAGTCCGACCCGAATGGAATAAGTACGTAAAGAGCTCCATCGACCATGGAACTTCAGACAAATGGCCGAAGATGACGAAGTTCATAATGACGGTGATGAGATTAGGCAGAATCTGAGCAGGGATGACTCCATAATAGTTGAAGATGGCCCAAAACTCATGGCAAATAGGCAGTCTCAAGCCGAAGCAAAATTGCTCCTTGTAGAAGATGAGTTCGAGGTCGTATGGAGTGGTCGTTTGGTCGCGCTTATTAACAACCCTAAGCCTGATGGGTGAATTATACACGCAAGCATCCTGCAGCTGATCCACCTCCCCTTGGTTGATCGTCGATCATTTCGTTGCGACAATCAACCAAAAAACTTTCGGAGATTATTTTGGAGCCATCAGAATAGAGCACAAAACAAAAAGTTGACGGAACGAGAAGAAGTGAAGAGTAAAATACAGTAAAAGCGTATCGTCAATCCAATTCCTCACCTTTATATATAGGGCAACAAAAGAAGTGGAATGAATCGCCACACAGGAGTAAAACAAAATCGTATAGTAATTTCAAAAATACACTGACAGAAAAATCATATCAACACAAGATTCGAAAAAGAAAAAAAAATTATTTCAGGAATAGACATTACGAATAACACTAAAAAACTAGACCGAGAGAAAATATTTTACAAAGAGATCGTCTGTCGTTTCGACCAAGACATAACCCCACCGATGCAACCATTTATACAAACTTCTACCTCAAACTTGAACTAATTCACCAGGTCTGTCTAGGCTTGAGCCCAAAGAACAAGACACATGTCTCGAACATCCAACAATTCCTGGTGAAGAGAGGCCATCTCCTCCTCCATCCTCTCTGATCTCTCGACACGAGCTAGCAGCTCACATATCTCCTCTATTTGAATATCACCCGATCGAGTGGAGTTTCTGGTTTCATTCAAACGACTAGCCACCGATCTAGGGGACGTCCAACGTTCATCCGTTATTTCTCTGCGGCCCATGCGAGGGCTGCCTAGGTAGTCACATATATCATCATCGCTCGAGAGTCGGCTACTCCCGGTCAGTGCCTTGGCAATCACAACCAGTGTTGTGGTTGGATTCTCACCAACGTTTGTCGGAGATGAGTCATCACGCAGGTCTAACGGACCAGCTACATTAAAAGACGGCGTAAATAAAAGAAGACCCAAAAAAAAATCAAAACCTAAAAAGTAAGACCGATACTCCTCATAACAAGGAATCGATCTCACTCAGAAGATATAATTGACATAGCGCCCCCACCGGGTGGCAAGCACCAGTAGCCTCCTAGGCCTCAGACGGAGATAAAGCACCGACAACTTCTTTTGTCTCAAACAACGGTAAATAACTTCTCGCACGGTTTGGTCATTCGGCAAGTCTTGTGTCGCACTGGGTTGAGTTGATGGATTGATGGCCAAGTCAGTCACCCAAACTTTCCTCGGTTGAAGACCAAGAAACGAATCAGACGACCCCATTTGATCCACCAACGCGACTACTTTTCTCTTCTTGGTAGCAATTTTCTTCTTTGGTTCACCTTTCGGACAGTACCACTCCTTCAATCTCCCAAAAGTAAGGAAGTGAAAACAGCTCGTTGTTCTCGAACGATTCGTGTTCGGCTCATTAAGGAGCTTGTGTTCAATTCGTTCGCTAAGTTAACGAGCCGAATACAAACAATTTTTTTCGCTCAATATAAACGAGTCATACATAAACAAAGATTTGTCCGTTCATGCTCGACTTGTTTTGACTCAAAATTTTATATATATATATATATATATATATATATATATATCTATATATATATATAATTGATGTGTAATATTTTTAAAAAAATAATATTTACAATGCTAAAAAAATTATAATCAATTAAAATTATTAATTAGAAAAATAAAAATATATTAAATTATATTTAAATGATATTTTAATATAAATAATAAGATTTAAATCTTGTCCAAGCCCTTAACAACCTACATTTGTGTGACTAGGGTTGTCAAAACAACTCAATGTTCACGAACAACTTGTGTTCGGCTCGCTAAGTAAACATGTCAAATACAAACACATTTTTTTTCGAAATATAAACGAGTTAAATATGAATAGTGATCTTTTTTTAACAAGTTGAACGCAAGCGACGAGCATAACACGAGTTGAGCCTGGGCTTGCTCGTTTTCGGTTCATTTACAACCTTACTGAAAAGTGACAAGAAGCATTTCCTTGGTAGATGGATTGATCACGAATTTGACACGTTCTTCGTAATAACACTTGGAAGCAGATCGATTTAGATGAGATGTAAAGCAAATATGGAATGTCAAAGAGCCTCATCACGCCTTAATTTTAAGAATGAAGGGGTGAAAATTAATGGAGTCTAATTATTGAATAATTGATTAAGAATAAATGTTTTCTCTTTTTTGTATTAAATTCTCTTATTATTATCGTAGTGTCGATTTCAAGAAAAAAATCTATGAACATCGAAAATGTGTCAGCATTGATCCTAAGGAGATCTAACGTTTTAGAAATAAGAGAGTATGACAATGGAGGGCCCAGCGACAAAAAAGCGGGAGGCCCAATTATCCAATCAGATGCAGTCGTTCGCGCCAGAGCAAGCAAGGCCAAAGCCAAATAAATCAAGAAGTCAACCGAATCTTAGTCGTTCTGTCGGAAACGAGGTAAAGATATTCAAGCTAACCACTACAAGAATGTTGAACCAAAGACAGCAAGCTCCCTTCTGGTAGATCCAATATGTGAAAAGATGCAGTCTCATCATTATTACCAATATCCCACAGACGCACTCGAGGCTCCCAATCAGGGACCAGAATTAACAATATAGCAAAGAGTCTTATAGTCATCCCTCGGGTTATCCTGATTGAATAACAAGCTACATATTGAGTTACAATGATGCCCCCTCTGCTCGGTTGTCTAGCATCGCTCAGCCGACAGAAGTTCCTCACAAGAGATTAAAGTTCAACAGCAAGAATAGATCAATCAATCAGTAATATTAACCAAGTCTAGCCGACCAAGCCAATCATGCTAACCCAAAGCCAATCGAACTCAATCAACAGGTGACGATGACTAAGCTCGACCGATCAAACCAGCACTGTCGAGTTGAAGCCATACTAGCTCAACAAACTGAGCCAAAAGGCAACCAAGCGATAAGCTCATATGAGTAAAATACCTAGAATATCCAATATAGCCCTCATTAAATCAGGGACAAAATTTTAACATCTACTCTCTCATTTATAAATAGGGATATCATTTTATAAATAAGACACGATGTATTACTCTTCATTATTGTTCGCTCATCTCTCTCTCTCTCTATCACCTTATCTCTCTTCTTTCTTACGTTTTATTCATTGTGGTGTGGTTCACAAACAAATCAGAATTCAACATCTTCACTTCTGCTCATCTTTCATTTGGTTTGAATGTAGAAGTACCACCTAAAAATATAAAAAAAAAACCAATAAAAAGATACAAAAGTATATGCTAATGATGCAATGCCTTCCAGTAATCAAATTTAACATTTAGAAAAATCAACATGATATATTTTTGCACCTGCTGCGTTCAATTGCTTTCATTCAAAACCCTTTTTAAATGATTTTACTATTTCACTTTTTTTCGTTCAAAAACATCTACAAGTTTGCAATATTGGACCAAAACCTACTTTTTTCCTGACAAGGTTAATTGACCTGGCAAATATCATCGCATCATCTATCTCCATTACAAAGTCAAATATATACTCCAAGAAAACAAATAAAGCGCGAGGTAAGCATTGGACAAAGAACGAAGGAGCCCAAATGACCATTTTTTTACCTCGCCGGTATGGCCAAAGCAGCTATGGAGGTAGTTCTCATCCATCCAATAATGGAGATCTCCGACCCAAATAGACTTGTTCTCCTCGCCGGAAGAGGGAGGCAACCCACCCAAAACCGTCTGCAAAGGCGCTGGTTGGTGGTACTGCGGCGGAGGCGGCGGCGTCGGGTACGCGAGATAGTGCGGTGCGAACTGTGCTGGCGACGGAGGTACAATCCCCATCATCTGATGCTGCATAGCCATCGCCGCCGCCGCCGCGGCAGCCGCTGGGTATTGTATCGGCATCCACGGCTGCTGCAAGGGTTTGTTCTTCTGAAGCTCTCCACCGTTAGCCGGCGGCTGCATCATCTCTGCAAGTTCGTTGCGAGATAAGACCAGAGATTAATGAGAGAGAGGGGGAGAGAGAGAGGGAGAGAGAGAGAGGCGATGAGGGCCGGGTCTTGATGCGGAAATAGCAAACCAGAAAAAGAGAAGCCCGTGGATTTGGGAACCTTATGCCAGGGCGGCTTCGAAACGAGTTTGATAATAACTACACTTGGATATGAATGGATGAGGCGATACCAGCCGTTGGATCGTGGGAACCGCGCTTAGGCACGCGGTTGACCAAATCCGCGTTGGTGTCGGTTGCAGGTCGATTATGACTGGTTAGCCGCTCAGGTAGCTAGGCTACGCGTCTGCATAAAATTGGAAAGATTTATCACACATGCCACTCAATTTTTATTTATTTACATATCAAACCCCCAAAAAATTTACTTTTTACAGTTAAATTTTCATAAATAAGAATAATAGCGAGTTATGAGTCTATGACTCTATGAGTGAAGTTCGAAAGATTTACATCAAGAAAAAGAAGACAAATGAATAAAAGAATCTTTAATAAATCAATAGGGCTCAGGTAATCAAAGCACAAGAATTAGCATAGGGACTCCATCCAAAATAAAGCATGATAGGACACAACAAAAAAGACTCAATGAAAATAGAGATCAAAAGTAAAGCCTTCTTACAAAATTGTTTAGCTCTGATGCTCGGACTAAATATCTTCGTATAGTTAAAAAAGAAGATCTGAATATGGCAACACAGATCAATTCAAATTCTACTAATTTGGTGAGGTCATCAAATGAAGTATTTGTAAAGTAGCAAGAGTAAATGGCATAATGAAGTATTTAGCCCAAAAAAAACTATTCTATAAGCCCTCCAATTGAAGAAAGACAATAGCGTAAAAAAAAAATTCAGTATAAGGAGCGAAATAGAAGACAAAATCAGTCATAAAAACCATAGAGCTAACACAAACTCAAAAATTTCAAACATAATAATCTAAGAAAACCACAATAAACTACTCAGAGCTTATAAAAAATGTTAATCTTGATAAACTCTAATATGAATTTTTATTTTCTACTTTTCTACTTGACAATCCAAACAATTTTCTTAATAAGAATATAACTGTGATTGGATAAATTTTTGAAAATCTTACAACTTTTCTTATACTGAATGTAATAAGCTTGAGCTTTAACAACCAAAATGGAAACTTTTTTTAAAAATTTTACTAGTGACATTCTCATAATGATCTCATAATCATAAAGGACCTAAAAATTACTAACAACAATAAAAAAAAATTACTATTAGGAATGCAATATCTTAATAATTAAAGTATGGGAGAGAGAAAGATCATTCAAAAAATAGATGATTATGTGATTCTAAACCATCGGTGCAAAGAAATTTAGTTGCAGCTAACACTGAGATCCCAAACCACCATGAATGATTTTTCAAGTATGCCAACTTGATAGAGTAACATTTATATCAAATCAGCCTATTTTAGTCCCTAATATGTAAATTCTCATGAAAAAAAAAATAGTAAACAAACTTAGAGATAATTAATAGTACCATCAACAATATGAATATTGTTGATTAATAGTAAACAATCATTAGGAACTATCGAATGATGAGGAAAATACTAATTCCTATTAGATAAAACATCACTCAGCTTAGCATGTTTAACAATTGAAACCAATAAAAAGCTAAATTCACATAATTCTCATGTAAAGAAGAACCATTCAGCCAATGATCATAGTAAAAAAGGAGATTATTCTTGCAATTCTTCTAAGAAGATAAACTTCTTCAAATTTTGACAGCTATTTTTGTAAAATATCTCCAAAAAGTAAAGTATTAGAACAAAATTGAAGTCATAATGAGTATTAAACCAATCAGATAAATAAGAATTAGACTTATAACGCTCTAAAGTAATTTTTTTAATTTGCAAATGAGTTTAATATTATCTGAGGAAGAAACGTCAAGATAATCATTGGATATAGGCAATGTAATAATATTTCAAACAAATATACTTACTTTCTTTTCAATATCATTATGAAAAAGAAATTACTAAGCATAGAAGAAATTTTCTTCCTAAGACCTTTGGGCTAGGTGATTGATTGGAACTAATAATAAGGATAACTCCAAATAATAGTTTTGATTAATTAAAATATGCTTGCAGAGGATAGAATTTTGTATTTCCAACTAGATAGTAAGTATGAAGCTTATCAATAATTTTTTTGACAATCAATAACATTCAGTTTAGTATGTTTAATAATGACAACTGGATATTCTAAGACAGTGATTTGGTATTAAGACCACCAATATCACATAAAATATTACTGCATATAAGGCTCAATAGAATCAGAGAAACAAAAGATAGACATGGAGGCATTAACACAAAGGTTAGAAGTAAGGCTAAAATTTTTAAGAGTGCTACACATATGATGCACATATAATTTAAATAATAATAAAGTGAGAAAAGTTGTCATTATCATGATGTATAGTATTTTGATCTCAAGAATCTAAGAGAAAATAAAAATAACCAATATAATAACAAAGAAATAACAATTAATCTCGCTTTTAATAATTACAAAGAAGTCACTGTAACTTTTGTAGGCTTTAATCCAAATAATAATAGTTATATGAAAATGCATACATTCCATTCCATTATAAAGAAAAAAAATTGTTCACTTTATTGAAAGCATTCACCAAGTCAATTTTAGAAAAATATTTTTTATTTTATAAGATTGTTGGAATTAAAATCATATAAAAACCTATTAACTAAAATAATATTTTCAATAATATCACGAACCTTAATGAAGGCAACTTAAGTAAAATGGATAAAGTTAGAAGAAGAAATTTAACTTATTAATGAGTAATTTAGCAAACTTTATAAATTTATTACAAAGATAAATGGGCTTGAAATCACTAAGGGCACAGGCACCATGATTCTTATAAATAAGAGTGATATCAAAATATTTAATTGTGAGAGGAAGCTTGGCCAAGAAAAAATACTCAATATCATTAATACAAGCAGGCCAAACAATATGCAAAGTATCTTTAGATAACATAGAAGTAAAACTTTTAAGAATAGGAGCTTTATTGCTTTCAATAGAACGAAAGCATGTTTTCATCCTTAATAAACTCGTGAAGTAAAGCATCACAATCATAACTAGAGAGAGATTATGAACGAAAAAATATCAACAAACTATTGAAGTCACTAGCTTGACTATTAAGAAAAGTATTAAAAAAAAAGGAAATAACTTCCTTATAATATTTTTGTGTTGATGAATATAGCTAATATGATCAAATAGCTATTCAATAAGACTAGTATTATTCTTAATATTGATCATTTAATAAGAAAATATAATATCATCTTCATCCTTAGTGAGCAAAGAGCACTGAACCCTTTGTTTCACCCATATTTATATTCACAAGAAATAACATTATGTAACTCCCTTTGATTATGACAAGCTTAGGTAAACAAATCCTTGCAAAGGAGATAAATATCAAGTTGATTCACAATATACTCTTGCTTCCTTTTGAGATCATAAGTAAATTTATAAAGAGAGTCAACACACAACCTTGGAGAGCAAAGAGAGGTAACTGCGACAAAATGATTCCAAGCAGAGTTAATGAGATTGAAAAAAATAAGAACAATGACTCCAATAATTCTTGTATATATAAATGAGAGATTGATTAGAAGTAAAAGAAACCATCTAAATTGTGTTACTCAAAGCTTTGTTCAAAAGATATCTAACATTATTATTTAGTTGATTGTTATACCAACTATAGGCATGACAAATATTCTAAAGTTCTAAAAGACTAAATAAAATGAAATTATTAAAATCAATAAGTTTACTAGGAATGGGAGGTAAGTCATCAATCTTAATTCTATGAATATAAATCATATACACCAAAAGAAGCAAAAGACAATTGTTATTACCAGACAAATAGATAATAGAATCCCACAACTACTTTTTTTTATGAGAGCACTATTATCAGCATAAATATAAGTATAAAATAATAATAAAAGAAAATTAAAAAATATGCTTATGAATATATTGAGTCTTAGTATCAAGAATAATGAAAGATAATACGGTAAATACAATCATTAGCAGCATAATTAAAGTTATTCACACTAGTCTCATTAGAAAAAAAATTTGAGGTGGTTAAGGGAAATAGTGTCAGATATAGACAAGAGGGGATGATTGGTTTCTAAAAGAAAAATAAGATAAAATTTATTACCTTTTAAAAGCTTTCTGCATTCAACAATGTCAGTCTCATATTCTTGAACCCACAAACATTCCAAACAAAAATTTTAAGGTGTAACATAGAGATAAAATTAGTGTCAAGGATTTTCCTCTTTCGGTTTGTCTTTCTTGGCCATAAAAGAAGACAAAAGCGATGAGAAAGAGGCAAGATTATAAGTATTGGTAGCTAAATTTCTTAGATAACTGAAAGATTTTGAAGGTTATTGGAACAATTTTGCTCGAGATTAACTCTCGTATCTTCATGAGATGAAGGGATAATCTCATTCAAAGTTGTGGAACCTAAAATAGTGGAAACATTAGGGAAGATAAGACATACTATGTCATCTAGCTCACCAGAAGATTTTACACTACAAGTGAAACTATAAGTTCGAATGTTAAGATTGGGAGTAGGCACAAAAATAGAATTTAGAGAATAAGAGGAAAGAGAAACATGAGAAAGTTTATTCTTATTTATTTGTGGTTTTTGAGTAGATTTGTTTATGCACCAACTCCCACCATAAAAAATAAGAAAAATGACAGCCAACTGATAATTAGGAGCATTAAGACATGTGGTTGGGTCATGGGCAAAGGTGAAACAAGTTTTACATAGCTTGGGTTTCCACTCAATGATCATAGTCAGTGTAAAAACTTGATTTTTCATAGCTAGAGTAATATAATCAAGAATATTAACATTAACATTAGTCTTGAATATTAATTCTAACAAAAGTGAGATACATACCTTTAATCATAAGAGGATAAACAACTAAAAGAACACATGGTTTGCTAACTATTTTATAAATACTACTCTCAGACCAATAACAAAATTAAAGTTAAAAAAAAAAAACAAACCCAACTATAGATTTTTTTAACAAGTTTGATATCGTGTGTCCGTTTTTTAAATATGAACAACCTTTCATTGAAAAACCAATGATCTCCCATTAAAACTACTTCAAAATCCTCAACACGGTAGAAATTAAAAAAAAAAGAATCCTTCTATAAGAAATAAAGCATCAACATTACTTCTGAGCTTCTAGATTTTATTAATGACATGTAATGGTTACCATAGAAAGGATGTTTTCCCAAATGCATAGCCGACTAGTGTGAAAGCTCCATTGTTTAGAATCATCTTCAACTTCCTTGCTTTATCCTGCACGCATGAACTATAATAAAGAGTAAATGCAGTAGGATTAGGAATATTAGAAAATATAAGACTTTCTAGCTGAGAGAATGGCTAAGACTAAGAAGTGAATGAGAAGGGAAAGAAGGAAGAGGAGTACAAGAAGTTGAATTCATGAAAAACAAAGGAGCAAAGTCCTTGAGCTTATCAGAGACACCATACACCAAAAAAAGGTGATACATAAGGTTAAAAAAATAGACAAAAAAATTCATAAAAAACCTAACTCAAATCCAATTTGGCAAGGAAAGGGGAAGCTAACACCACAAATTTCCTTCATAATTTTTACTGAGCAAAGTATGGATCTGAATTTTTTAATCTTCTTTAACTCTCTTCCTCTTACTTTTTGGTGAGAGGTTCTAACCACCTCTCTCTCTTTCCTATATATTCCTTCACCTAAAGCTTCATTTCTCTGATCTAAGACTGAGAAAGCTTGCTAGCTTTATTTATAAGTAACGCAAATGATTTATCTCTCACCTTCTTCATAATCCATCACTTCTAAAGCCTAGCTTCATTATCACTCCTTATCAAAGTTGCTCAATCATCCATTTAAAAGCTTCAAGTACTGTAGTAAAAACTTCATATGTTGACCTACATATTGATTACTTGTACTAATGGACATTGAAGAAGAGTTTGGAAGTGAGAGACAACATTCCAATGTTAACTTAAAAAGGCACATCAATTGTAATCTTTGAAAATTGCAATGTTCATAAGAGTCATCATTGTGTACATGTGAACCAACTATGTTATGAAGAAATTAATGGCAACACATGTTGTTGAACTTCACTCTTTGTAATCATCTCCATTTAGTATTTTCCTCTAAGGAATGACTCTAAGCTTCATCTTTGAAACTTTTGTAGATTTTGAAAGATTTGTGATTTTCAATATGGTTGCAAATTAACAAATTTGCAATTAGTGATTTTTCATGTAGAATTATCGTAACTATGTTGGTTATTATATTAATGATTTTAAATATATTTTATAGTTATTGACCATATGTGATAAAATAGCTCAACTCAAAATAGTTACAACATATGGATCACATCAAATTATCAGGTTGTCATAATGATTTGTCATTATGATTGTGACCTCAATTGATTTCAAAATTTTAACTCACTGTTTATTGCAACCATGAAGTGGTTGTTAATCAATTAAAAACAGTCCCACAACAAACACATATAAGCATTATTTATATCTAATAACTTATATTAATATTTTGGGAACAACTAATTGATATATGTAATAAGGACATCATTAATTTAACAACCATAAATACAATAAAAAAATCAAACTATAATAATCAAGTTTAATCTAAAATAAAATATTTTCTTTAAAATAAAAACAATTCAAATAAATTTATTAAGTAGTTTCATTAAATACATCATCTAGCCAATAATTACAAAAACAACCTACAATAACAAAAATTTCTATCTTTTTATTAAATATCACCACCTCCACTACCACCATGACCATCATCATCATTTTATTTTTATCTCTCTTTAGTTCTTTCTCCAAAACACCAATTTCACTACTTAAGGCACCTTATTTTTTCATAATTATCTAAAAAACTCATCAACTTCCTCTCTCTTTACAAGTTTGCATTCTAAAATGACTTCCTAGAGAACTTCAAACTATAGGAAGAACTCAATCAAATAAACTAATTAAATTTAACACTCAACCTCGTACTTTTTTATTCAACTCAAGGCCTTATTTATTTATTTATTTATTTATTTTTGAATCCTAATCATTTGGTAGAATGTTATTATTTTTTAGCAAATGATGTTGGTGTGGTCTTCAAAAATACATCACATCTTTTTATTTAAAAGATCATATGAATTTTATTTATTGGTAATCAAACTAAGTCTAATTATGAGATTGAGCCCCATTCTAGCTTCCCTCCTCATCGAGCACGCTCTCTACTAATCTCTTCTACTATTTGCTTATTCATTATAGCACTTATAAAAAATTTTTTTTATTAGAAAATCAATTTTACCTCCCAAAGCTAAAGTTCTAATTTGGTTTCTCTTAAAAATGAGGATAATTCATAACAATAATTTGATTTTATTTTGAGAGATTTTCACTTGGTATTATGAATCTCATGTTCTTCTATATCAATCATGCTAAGATTAACAAGATAAAATATAGAAAATTTTGGAACTCTATGGGTGGCACAAATTGAAAAAAAAATGTCTTCTATATTTTTTTATCAAGAAATATTACTTAAATTATATTTTAGAATACATACATACATCTGTGTACATATCTATGTACATATGTATGTACACCCAGAATTGGTATACTTGAGTCTTGAGAGAATCTAACAGACTAGACTAAAATCAAGGAACATCCCTCTGAAGAAAGCTACAAATGTTCACAAAACGGATTGACTAAAGTACAGCTAGTGATTGTAAGCTGACTATCGAACAAGAAATAAACAATGGTTTAG
>NEWO01000003.1:4134327-4203372 GCA_003013225.1 Phalaenopsis aphrodite | reverse complement strand
CTTTAAGCCCTATATGTGATAAAATGGCATATATGAACATAAGTTTCGAGATTTGGGAGTGTTGAATGCAAATCAGAAATCATTTCTCTTTCGAGGAAAAATAATTAATGCTTTTTATATACTATCAACAGATTTTATATAAATATCATGATTTAATGAAGTATATATTTGATAGGCGTACGTTACACATAATATATCTAATAACAAAAGTATGATTATAAGTAATTCTTTTTCTATCACTTATTATCACTTATTTATTTAGCCTATTAGAAAATTTTTATTATTAAATATTGTTAATTAGAAGTAATTATGTTAATTTATTTAGTCACTCGCGGGCCGCGTTTCAGGATAGCTGCTTATCTGAATAAGCACAAGCTGCCCCAAACACACCCAAAATGGGTCTTACGAGTGGTTTAAAACTGTTGTGAATCGTTAGGTATTAACGGTGGTTTATAGCCAAACTCACTGTCATGGCTAGAAGAACCCAGTGATACGAAAAATTATTCCATTCCGAGTTCGATTAAGCCCAAGATCAAATCATTAAAACATATTTGGAAGCTTTCAGATCATTGATTGGATGGTATAAAGAAATCTGAATTTAACATGCTTGAAATTAAATCGAGCCTCCTCATGAAAGGAATCCAACTTGCTTAAATTCCCTTGATTCTGGAATCATTGAGGTCCTCAAATCATTAATAATCTCTTATGATCACAAGGGATAAACATGGCCGTTAGATTAGACGATTATGGGATTTATTCGTCAAATGATCAAAATGTCTCTCTCCAGAGGCAATCAACAGAAGAGGTGGGACAAACGATCAAATTCTAATATTGTTTTGGAGTGAAGTTCCGATGATAACTTTGAGCCTCCGTAGCAGTTGGTCACTGTTATTTGCCTCTTGCTGGCCACGATTGGCAAACTATGTCTGTTTATGAAGTATCACGAATTATGGTGTAACAAATAATATATCCTGAATGAGATGTAATGAAATATCTTGAATATAGTGTAATGAAGTATTTTAAAAACAAATCTAATACTCAAACTTCAATTTTTTATATTTATACCATTTTCACATACCTATGCTCGAAAATGTGTATTCCAATTTTTAAAGTTAGTGATAGTAATATTTTTGTTGTGATATGAAATTTAAGTATTATAAAAGCAAAAAATCAAAGTTTAGATATTAGATATGTAAATGTATAAGAATTGTATTGGTAAATATGTAAATGTTCAATTTTTTTATTTAAATAGTTAATATCTGGCCTATTTTTTGTGAATTAATAATTTGCAGATATTTTTTAAGAAAGAATAAGATCTTCAACACAAAAATATAAAGGAATAACTATATATTTATACAATAAAATGTAAAAATGCACAATAACTTCTATAAATAATGAAAAATTATATATGTTGAATCCCAAAATAACATTCTAATATTGCTAAGGTATATATCGTTGGTAGGATGAGAGAAGTAAGGAGAAGAGAAAGAGTCACATGTATTGCTAATTCTATGGAAAAAAATTAAGTAGTTATCTATGTGAAAATGACTTCCGTCTTTATGGGTCATATATGATAAACTAAATGATTGTCCATCATTTAATGAGAATGTTATAATGAATTTCTAAGACATTATACATTTACATATTTATTGCTGACTTTCACATATTTTGACCTTGGTAACCACTGTTTTCATATTCATAATTATTCGATTTTGTCGTATGTCTTCATTCGGTCGACCAACAGTCATTCGGCCAACAAACTGATCTTCGATCAACTTTTTTGAGGAAATCCATCGTGAAGATTTGTTGTCCACTTGAAGGGTTATTCCATCGAACAGATCCAGTATATACAAATTTGACATGCAACCTTTCTTCGGTTAAGTGAACGACCTTGTTCTTTGGTTCTGATGACATTTTATTCGGTCAGCTTAAGATACAAATGTCAAAATTGATGCTAGATAGTTTGATCCCTTACTCCTTTCTCCGTACAATCCGTTAAATCTCCCCGAGATTCGTGCAATCACATTTCTGATATACAATATAGTATTGAGTATATATGATATATGATTAATCTCTCAATTTTTTTTTTCTTTTTATATTAGTGTCTGAATGCTATGAATCAATTTAATTATTTTTATTTCTCAAAGGCAATTATTTCATTTTTAAAAAAAAATTTCAGACTTTGAAAATAAGAATAATTTAGTTTATGATAAAAGATCAAGTTTTTAATTAGTGCGAGTTATAAATTTGTTGAATCTATTTCAATACGTGCCACGATATTTAAAATAATATTTATTTCAAAATAAATTTAATAAATTCGAATAACCAAACTTTAAAACCGACCAACTTTATCTTTGAAATTTATTAAAAATAGAAAAATTATTTAGTTTAATAAAATCCGGCAAGAGTCCGGTTTCTACCAACCCCACCAGACCACTTCCAGCTGGGCCCTTTTCTTCCTCACAATTCCCATCGAGTTTGGCCTGTGCCGTGATTGTCGGGTTCTCTATTTTAACTTTCCATGGGAATATAATTATTTTTTTTTTTACAAATATATCTAACACCTAAATTTTATTTTTTAATATTTATAAAAGTTAAATCTTTTATATCACAATAAAATTATCACTATTAAATTTTAAAAAGTGAAATATATTTTTTTCCTTACATAAATAAAATGATCATGAGTTCGATCCCTAGTAGCGCTGGGTTCTCGAATATTTAAGCGTGTAGCGCGGGCTCTCATCATGGGGCGTAGTGTATGAGACATCGGTATTTGGGCTTCTGCCAAGAACCTATTTCCTTTATATATTATATAAAAGTCATGTCTAGGGTGATCAATTGTCAACCTTGAAATTAAATTTGAGATTTCCTTGCAATAACTAAAATTATTTTTTTTTCTTATATAATTTAGTTAATTTAATAGTTTTAGCCTCCCTTCATATATTTTTTGTCAATACATAAAAAAAATAATTTTGTGATCTTGCCCATCATAAAATATAAAATTGGCTCCGACCTTGTATATATTAAAATTTTAAAGGTGTGGGTTTATATAATTGTTTTAAGAAATGCTTAAGAATATTATAATTGATATATAACTTTCAAATATGATCGCAGTTTTGTTTGTTTAAATTATGTTTTGACAATTCTTTTTTTAAAAAAACTACAGTTAAAATTTGCATTTTCCCACTTGTCATGACTAGGTGCGATGGTCATTTTTCAAAAAAAAAATAATAATAACCTCTACTGTTTTTCAAATATCAGATTATTTTTCAATGGTTTCACAACTATTTTTTAATAAGCTGCAGCTGCACCAAACATAGTCTTAATATTTGATTTTAAATGAAATTGAATTGATCCGATGTAAACTTGTTGAGAAAATCATGATATTTTTGTGGATAATAGTCAATTGATTAATGTTTAAGTAAAATAATGTCTCGTCCGATTCTGTTTGGCGTGACTGTTGCTTCTCAGCTTTTCAACTGTAGCTACGCTATTCCAGGAAACTGTTGTGAAGAAACTGGTTGTCTGTTTATTGCAGCTGTATGAAAATAACTGTGGGACAGCTGTTTCTAGAAAATTGACCGTTCTGCCCCTATTTATTAAATTTATTTATAGCATACCTATGACACATGTTTATTTAATAATTCTGAAACAAAAATTCAAAATAATGATGAATTTATTTAATAATTTTGAAGCAGACATTCAAGATAAATATATTTTCAGAATCAAAATAAGTGAGAATGAAATTTACGTTCTCTTAAACTTGTCTAATTCTCTAAACTGTACAGTAATCCGTTCGTCTTCATGCAAATGATGATTGATTCATTTTAAACAAGCCAATAAAATGTGCATTTACATACATAACACACAATTCTTATACACTTAATGATTTAACACCTCAACTTTAATATTTAAATACAGAACACTAAAATCGTTACAATCACATCAAGAAACAACTATTACAAACTGTAGAAGGCAGAATTCACTGCCTCGAACATATTCTCAACAATTTCAAGCCATCAAATGCGATGTATATAGCAATATTGCAATTCCAAAGCCAATAATAGTTTTCAGTTAACTTGAAAGATAGATTGCAAGATAGCATTACAGTAATAATTCTCAAATAGATCGCATTTCAATATACGACCAAATTCATTTCAAATTTAAAACTCTTGAGACATAATTTATACAGAGTTATAGATACGCAGCTCATTTCACAGTGAGCATCAAGAGTAGAAAAAAAAGTCTAAAATTATTAAAATGACAATTAATAAGATAATTATATTACTTTTCACATTCAGACGATGTAGCTCCCGTGTTAGATTTTCCTCAAATGATATTTTCCACATTACTGATCAATGTCGTTAGGGCAATCCTAC
This sequence comes from Phalaenopsis aphrodite, assembly GCA_003013225.1. NCBI lineage: Eukaryota > Viridiplantae > Streptophyta > Magnoliopsida > Asparagales > Orchidaceae > Phalaenopsis > Phalaenopsis aphrodite. The sequence goes on along the minus strand of NEWO01000003.1, from coordinate 4,198,993 downwards.
TCCTATGCTTCTCCTGCCCATGTAGACCTAGATCCATGAGTTTTCTACGAAAGAAGAAAAAAGGGTTTACATTGAACTCCTTAGATTTAAGCCAATGTTAAATAACATTTGATGGAGATAAGTTATTTCCATATTTACAGCAAAAGAAGGTGAGCCATTGTTTCAGTTGGGGGTTTTGGAAACTACTAATTTTAGATCTATATACTTATTCTGAATTTGATTCCAAATTCAAAAAGTAAGCTAGCCTTTAAAATAGTTTTAAAATGATATGCGAGGCTCATAAGCTCAAAGAAAAAAATCATAGCCAAGTACAAGTCTCATATAAATTTGCAGCCTACAACTTGGACGTCCCAAAGAAAATTTGCCCACAAGAAAAAATGAGAGCGGTATTGCATTCTCTGAGATATTATCTTTGGCAAAAAAGAATGCAGGTTTGCCATGTGAAAGATGTTGCTTATGTTGAGGTGGTATTGAACATTGCTAAAAAAATTAAGGAAAATAGTTAGATGAAGGGCAATGAATTTCCAAAGCCTTCATCCTCCAATAACTTTCATGATTGGTCAAGGACTGCAAGCAGTGAAAGACACATTACCCAATGACAAATAAGCAAGTGGAGCCTCAAAAAAGACAGAGGTCACCAAAATAAGTGACAACAATAAAAGTGAATAAGTAAATAATTAAAAAATAAGTATGAAAAAAAGACAACAAAGAGAGCATTTGTCCAATATTTCTACTAAGAATGAATCACTAGAAATAAATAAATAATTTTATGACCCATGATATTGATGATGAAGACGATCAGCTTCAGCTTATTTTCATCATGTTCATAATTTCTAACATAGGGTAGAACATTTAATTGCTTCTAAGGAAATAAGTCACAAGTCCCATTATGCAACCAATATAAAGTCACAACAGTATTTCTGCATAACCACATGATTACTCGAAGCCCATCTAAGTTGGATTTGGATACACCTTCTAACAACAAAACAAAAGAGAAATGCACCATCATGACGGTCAACAATATATATTATACATATATACCACGAAAAATACATTTGCATACGTTTAAGAAAATTTCAATTGAGTATCTCTTTATTCATATTAAATTTATGCAAAACTTCTCAACAGTTTGTTAGACGTTGGAGACCGCTCCCCGATCGCGAATCGCGATCTCCCGCTCCCGCTTCCGCCTTCACGTACCCGATCTCGACGATTCGCGATCCCGCTTCGCGCTCCCGGGCGCGCGAAGCTTTGCGTCTCTTTGCCAGCAATCGTTCCCGCCTTCCCCTGACGCGAAACGAAACATTCCTTCGTTCCTTCCTGTTCGTGATAAAAAGCTTCGGATGGCTCTCCTTCAGAAGTGAAGTCACGGTGTTATTCTTCTGTTTTCCTCGGGATAGAGGAAGGCTTCCTCAGGGCAGATGAAGATAAGTGCAAGAGGTAGTTCCTTGCGGTGAAGGAAGAAGACAGAAGAAAGAAGAAGAAGAAGATTGTTCTCCCTTGGCGTCTTCTTAGTGGCTTGTGACAGAAGAGAAATTGAGTTTATTTTTCTTGTAAGTTTGTCTTCTTCGGTGTATCTCGGTGTACAGTTTCTTCGATGTATCTCGGAGTAGAGAGAGAAGAACAGAGAGAGTAGAAGAGAGAGAGAGCAATAAAGTGGAAGTGAGAGATTCCTCTTGTAAGTTGAGGTGATCAACTGATATAAATTCCTCAAGTAGTAAAATCCTCTGCAACTCCGTGGACGTAATCAATTTGCCGAACCACGTAAATCTGTATGTTCTTTTCTGGTGTGATTTTTCTCGTTCTATTTTTCGCTTCGATGATTCTCCTGTTTTATTTATATATACCACATCAAACTACATTCCTAAGCACAACCATTATTCTCAGAAATGAAAATAAATAAGAAAAATGACAATAATTACCCAAGAATTCCTAATAATATCGACAGTTTATCATCCGTTCTATTGAAAGGAGCTATTTCTTCCACCGTCTACATTCCCTGGTATCACAAAACAAAAATAGTTTAAGAAAATGAAAAGGCTTTCCAAAATTTCTAGCTTTTATAGATCAAACGACAACTTTTTTCTGCAATCAATTCTATTATATACCTAGGCTTATGCAGCAAATCGGAAACCAGCAGCAAGGTTTAAGAATTACCGGTTGGTTAGGCTTCCGGATAGAGGTGAAACGGAGGAGAACAGCAGCCATGGCAGCTATAAAGGCCGTTCCGATGAGTGAAAGAAATAGCCCTCGCGGCAGCTCTATTCCTCGGTGCATCTCCTCCTCCAAATGACTCGCGAGTAGAGATTGGTTATACGAATTATTGAGATTCTTCACTTCTCCGCTGTCTTCCCCTTTCTGATTTTTTGCAGTGTGGAGCCATTGCATATGTGCATAAATCATCTGTAAGTCCCCTCTTTCTTCTCTGAGAAAATTTAAAAAGAAAAAAAGCTAAGAAGAGGAATGCTGAGGGAGAGGAGAAGATCTGGTTCGATCCACTCTTTTCTTCTCTACGTGGCTTCTCCCATCCAAGCGGCGGAAGACAAGCGGATTGAATATACTTCCGTGGTTTCTCTCTTCAAGAGGGCAGCAGCGGCAAAGCTCTAAGAACAAAAAATGAAAAGGAGGGGTGAATAAGATAGGGAGAAGGGCATGCACGTAAGAATAAGAAGGAAAGCATGCAGTAAAAGAGGACCTGGACCGCTTCCAGCGGCCGGCGTTTCAATTCGTCGACCCGTTTAGGGAGATTAACGAAATCTCACCAAACGGGTCCTAAATCACCAAATGAGCGTTGTGTTTACTTCCGTCATAAATGACTTTCAGATCGATTAAATACCGCCGCTAAATATCAGGTATTTACGGCAGCTTAAACCGTCATTTAAAAGACGGTTTAAACCAACTTTTAAAAAGGCGGTTTAAAAAGGCATCAGCTGTTGTCACATGCAGTTGTATTTCAGGTCCTAAACAAAAATGACATGAAACTAACATGGATCAACATCCGGTTCATCAAAGTTTTCAAAGGAAAATAGTAAAATTCATGCTCGAGTAGAATCTGGTATTCACGCTTCGGTTGTGTTACCTCCATGACAGCTTCAATCTTGTCAACCTTAACCTACTGAAAATTAAGATGATATCCAGCTTTACTTGTCAGCAAACTAAACCTCTGGCACACCTCAAAAAAATATAGAAGAATCTGCTTAAATGAAAGATCATGATGTATAATTTGAACTATTCAAGAATTGTGTATGATTTTTGTGTTGACCGCTCTAGACGAATCTCGACAAACAAATTACACCAATTGTGAATATTTGAATTTCATGAAAAAATAGTAAGTGAAACCCACTAGAAGTGATAAAATCAACGCACATCGTTAAATTCTAGATTGGTTTTAACTTTCTTGAAATTTTTAGAAAGATAACAAAATTCTCTATAATTATGTGATGAAGTTTCTAGTCCAATCTAGAAACAAAAAATCAAAGCAATTATGAGTGTTCACATAAATTTTGAAAAATTTTAATTGGAACCTACCCCGCAGCGATTAAAACTTAGTATATTGCTTAATTCTCGTCTGATTTTGATGTTGTTGATATCGTTGGAAAGGTTGGAAAGGTTGGAAAGGTTACATAAATCTCTTTAACTTTTGTGTTGACCGCTCAAGACGAATCTCGACGAAAAAATCATAGCAATTGCAAGTGGTCGAATTTTGTGAAAAAGCAATATTGGAAACCCACATCACAACTATAAAAACACAACATATTGCTCAATTCTTATCCGATTTTGACAGTCTTAATACAGTTGGCAATGTGACATAAATCTTTATAGCTTTGTGCTGACCAGTCGAGGTGAATTTCGACTAAGAAATCACAACAATTGTTTGTGTTTGAATTTCATGACAAAACAATATTGTAAACCCACATCGTAACGAAAAAAAAGGCGCACATCGCTCAATTCTCATTCACCTTCAATGTTTTTGTTATTGTTAGAAAGGTGACAAAAAATTTTATAACTTTTGTGTCGACTGCTCGGGGATAACCTCAACAAAAGGAATTGCAGCAATGATTAGTGTTCTAATTTCGTGGCAAAGAAATATCGTGAACCCACCTCGCAGCTATAAAATCACTTCATATCGCTAAATCTATTCCAATTTAGACACTCTTGAGATCGTTGGAAAGTTGACAGAATTCTCCACAACTTTCGTGTTTTCGGCTCCAGTCGATTCTAAACAAAGAAATCACAGCAACTGCGAGTGTTCTCATTTCACGAAAATTTCTTGAATATGAAAAATAGAAGAAAATGATGCTGCATATTTCAAAAACAACAAGAATTTTTTGGAGGATTACTCCAACACTAAATTTAGCATATCAATCATCTAAAATTCTATGAAGTGAATAAAAACAAACTTTTTTCTATTATCATAAAAGTAGATCAATCAACACATAATAAATGCTCTTTCAACAAGTAACATTGGTACAAATGTACTTCCAGTCCAATGCCAATTCCTTGTGATATTACTGTCTGTTTACAGGAATCAGTAGAATCCATGATTGAGAACAGATTCAAAAAGATCAAGAACGATGGTAAAGAAACCAGATATCGAAGATAGAAGATTCAGAACAAGAAAACCATCGAAAGGAAAAAAAAAAAAAAAAAAAAACTATTTTCCTGATTAACAGTAATAAAAATAGCTTCATCAATATATATCATATATGTAAATCTTTCGAAACAATAATAATAATACATTTTCCAATGATCGATCCACTTACAGAATTCTACGTACAATAATTATAACTAATAATCTGCATCCAGCTTTTTCCTTCAATCCAAAGAATAACATATGTTCTTGAACTGCTCAACATGCTCCGCCGCCAACGCCATGAACACCTCAACACCTCCCTTCTCCTTCATCGACGGCACAAATACCATCAGCCCTTCCACCGGCAAATTCGGTGGAAGGAAAGCGCACGGCGCCCCGCTCCCGAAATCCAGATCATGAAAATTGAACCTCAGCCAACTATCCACCTCAAGATTCGGACACAGCGAGTTCCCCATCGCCGGCGCCGTCGCGGCCAAATCCTCCCCCTTATTTATCTGATCCCCAAAGTCAATGAAGGACCGGAAATATGCGTCGTCGATTCGTTCCACCGCCTCGTGTATGATACTCACGGCGTTCGTGGCCGGCGTTAGCTCTTCCACGGTGGCTTTGGGGTGAGCCCAGAGAACTAAGTTTCCGAAGAACTCCGTGGGGATCGATGGGGATTTGAGTCTGGCGCGGCCGTTCACTGCAACTCGGACTTTGGTTGCTTCGTTGGATTTGAGCCCCCTTGCCGCGGATATCTTGCGCCAGAGATGGGCAAGGAGGGCTTCGAATGTGCTGCAGCGAACGCCGGCTTTGAGCTTGGTGATGAAGTCGGATGAGAAGCGGACTTTCAGATTTTCAATTGTGCATGTTGCTTCGATCGAGGATGCAGTTCCTGAAAGAATTCATTTGGGGTTATTAGTTTTCACTTGTTTTCCTAATAAAGAAACAGGAAAGATTTTTATTATACCGGAAGACTTGAACTCAATCGATCGGTGATCGAACTCGCATCTCGGCGGATTCCTGGGCTCAACCACGGCGTTGCGATCGAGAAACGGCGGCGGGTTCGGAGCTTCTCCAACCCGAACCATCTTCGCCCACGCTGCGAAGAAAACGCTCATCGACTGACCGTCGGAGACTCGATGATGCGACGTGGTGCCGATCACAAGTCCGCCGCAAGCGTAGCGGTTGAGCTGAATCTGAAGAAGCTCCTCAACTCCTTCCCCAATATCCGGATGAAGCGCAGAGAGATTGCTATTGGAATCGAGAGGGAGCGTCTCCGACAGAGTGACGGAGATCTCTGTTTCGACGACGCGGACGCCGTCGTTGTTGAGGATTATGAATGGGCGGCGATTGTGATCGGAGGATATGCGGCCGGCGAGGTGGGGGAAGTGAGAGAGGACGCGGGAGAGGCCGGATTTGAGGGATTCGTTGGAGGGGGTTGGGGGAAGGAAGGCGTAGAGAGTGGGGACGTGGAAGTTAGGGGCGGCGAGGTCGAAGATGGTGAGAGGAATGATATTGGGGTGGTTAGGGGGAGAGGAAGTGGCTTTGAGGGTGGTGGTGCTGATGATTTCTGTCGCCATTGTTGGGAAGATGGGGGAGGTGGAGCTGTGAGGAGAAGGGGGGAGTGGGGGGGAGAATATATAGGGTGGTGGAGCAGGGAGTTGTTGGGAGAGAGAATGGTTCTCGAAGAATCTTTTACACGTGAAGTTCGTTGTTTTATTTCGAGCTCGGGTTCTGTTGTTATATATTTTGGAGCTCCAAAATTGTAATTGTGTTAAGCTAGTTTGTTTAGCGAGCCCAACACGAATTGTTCACGAATAAAGTATCGTTTTGACAAGCCTAATCACCTAGCCATAAGATGTTAAAAATTGTAGCAAGATTTAAAAATTATTATTTATATTAAAAAATCATTTGAATCTAATTTAATAATTTTTATTCTATTTTCTTAATTAATAGTTTTAATTGATTATAAATCTTTGTAGCCTTGTAGTCAATTAAATTTTTTTAAAATACTACTCATCAATATATATATATATATATATATATATATATATATATATATATATATATATATATATATAAATGGCTCTTTATTAACAAGCCACATGAACGAACAAATCTTTATTCGTGTTGAGCTCGTTCACTTAACAAACGAGCCGAACAAGAGTTTCTTAAAGTTCCGAACACGAGCTGTTAGTGAACAAAAAGCTTTGATTTGCTCATTTTATTATTGATAGGAAGAAAGAGCGAGACAACAGTAATATGAACTGTTATGATAATTACTTGTGGAATTTATGGATTGTGTGTCGAAGCTCTCTCTCTGTGTACGCTTCAAAGCAGGTCGAGAGGTTTAAACCAGAAGATATCACCTTCATCTGCATCCTCAGTGCTTGCAGTCGATCAGAAGATAAATTACGGCCATAACAATGACCTTCATGTGTAAATATAACTTTCGGAAGTCTTTATAAGTAAATAAAATTTTTTAGAGCCTCCATACGTAATTATTTTTTGCAATCATATAAAAATATGACTAATATCATAGTTTATACATTAAATGTTGTCATTATTAAAAGTCAAATTTTAGATGTTAAATAAGTGAATAAATAAAAATTGCGTGGTATGCGAGTAATTTTTTTTCAAGATATATATAATTAAATACATTTGAATAAAATTTTGGTCAACATATAATTTGAGATATTTCACATAAGAGATTAATGTAAAAGATATTTCTCACAGGAAAATTTGATAGGGAATTTCTCGTAGAAATCCGGTCGATGAGATGAGTGACTTTTATAAATATTGACTTTATTTATTTTATGAATTTTAGAAATGGCTCTTCATTTAATTAATTGCATTATGTGATCAAATTCTCAACATTTAAATGTTTTTATTATATATACAATACTATATTAAAGGCATGTATAAAAATATATATTATTGTTAATTGTATTTTTTATGTGATCATTTGACTTCAAAAATTAAGATATTATATAAATAAATGTAGAAAGAAAATTGGAGATTTATAAATGTACAAAAATTTAATAGCATGCTTCTGTTCGGGGCAACTGCAGCTGTTTGAAGAAGTAGTTGTAAAGCTGTAAAAAAAGAAACAGTTGTTCAAAAAGTTGTAGTGACTATTATATATACATATTTTTTTGAAAAAGTTTGACCACAATTTTCTAGCAACCACAAAAAGTAATGAGACATGTTAAATGATGCAGCTTTCAGCTATAGTGTTTTGAGGACGTAAATAAAATATAATTTTACTAAATAAAAAAAAAAATTGTAATGCCCCAACATACCACGACCGCAATGGCCAAACGCACGAGCACAATGACTAAGCGTGTTTAGCAGCGGGTTGTTGAAAGGGATACCACGTCAACATAATAATTATATAAATATTTTTTGTATAGATTAAGATATTATTTTTTTTTATAATTAGAACGGCAGTTATGTTTTATGGAAATGTTAAAGATAAAGTAGAAAGTTTATTGTTGAGAACTATTGGAAGGGAATTAACGATTTCATTATAAGAATATTAATTTAAAAGTTTCATTATCTACTAATTAATGATGCGACATTAATTAATTTTATGATTTGACATGAATATCGAGCTAAATTTTTATTTAAAAATATTTTTATACAAATTAAAGATCATTGAGAGGGCCAATTTTAGTAAATTTATAATCAAACTGTCTGTCATGTAAGTAAGATGAACCTGATGAAATAAAAAATTGTTCTGCTTTGAGTCCTATTAAGCCCAAGATCAAATCATTAATTGTAAGTTTTCAGAACATTGATTGAATGGTCTAAAGAACTCTGAATTTAGCATGATTGCAGTCAAATTGAGCTTCATGACGAGAGGAATCTAACGGGCTTAAGCTACCTTAATTCTGGAATCATTAAGGCCCTCAAATTATTAAATATTCTCTTATGATCACAAGAGATCAATGTGGGTCGTTCGATCAGATGATTATGGGATTTAATCGCCAAATGATTAAAATGTCTCTCTCTATGGGCTATCAACAGAAGGGGTGTGGCGGGCAGTCGAATTCTAATATTGTTTTGGAGTGAAGTCCTGATGATAAAACCAGACCTCCATAGCAACCGATCATTGTTGTTCACCTCCTGATTGTTTTCAGTGGCGAACAATGTTTACTTATAAAGTATCTCAAACATGGTATAAAAAAATATATCCTGAATATAGTGTAATGAAATATCCTGAATGCAGTGTAATGAAGTATTCCAAAAACAAATATAATACACATTCTTTATTTTTTTGTATTTATACCATTTTCACATACCTATGCTTGAAAATGTGTATTTCAATTTTTGATGCGATATGAAAGCTTTAAATATTATAAAAGAAAATAATTAAAGTTTAGCTCATAGATTAGTAAATAAATAAAAATTGCATGGTACGTAAATGCTAATTGTTTTATTAAAATAGTTAAATCTGGCATATTTTTTGTTAATTAATAACTCGCAGATATTTATTAAAAAAGGATAAGATCTTCAAAACAGAAATATAAAGGAATAATTATATATTTATGCATTATAATGTCAAAATGCACAATAACTTCAATAAATAATGAAAAAATTATATGTTGAATCCCAAAATGTTCTTCGAATTAAGCTAAGGTATAGGCGTTGGTAGGATGAGAGGTATAAGTAGAAGTAAGAGAAACAGCAGAAATAGAAGAAATAGTCACAAGTAATGCTGATTCTATGGAAAGAGATTCAATAGCCCTCTTTGTGAAAACGACACCCCTATTTATAGATCATAGGGAGTGCATGACAAATTACATGATTGTCCATCATTTAATGAGAAAATTATAATGAATTTATGAGACATTAACCTTTACTTATTTATAATCGACTCTGGCATCTTTTGATCTCGATAACCACCATTTCATATTCATAAATGCTCGATTTAGTCGCATGAGGTTCTTTAAACCAATAATTATTCAGCTGACGAACAAATCTTCGATCGACTTTTTTACGGAATCTATTATGAAGTTTTATTATCCTCAAGAATGCTTATTCCATTAGATAGAGGGTATATCACCGTAACAACTTACATGATTGTCCATCATTTAATGAAAACGTTATAATGAATTTGTGAGACATTTACATATTTATAATCGACTCTGACATATTTGGACTTTGGTAACCAATATTTCATATTGATAACTGCTCGATTTAGTCGTATGACGTTCGATCAACCAACAATTATTCAGTTGACAAACAGATCTTCGATCGATTTTTTTTTAGGAAATCCATTAAGAAGTTTCAATATCCTCATGAAGGGTTATTCTATCAGCAGATGTTACATCACCGTAATTTGACAAACAACATTTCTTTGTTTGATAAATTTTTATAGAAGGTCAAGCGAGAGTTCCGTTAAGCTATCAACCGTGTTCTTTGGTTCAGATGACATTTTATTCGATCAGCTATGATCTGTCTGAATTGATGCTAGATAGCTTGATCCTCTGCTGCTTTCTACGTGCAATTTGTTATATCTCCTCGAGATTCGTGCAGTCACATTTCCAATGTACAATTTAGTCTTGAGTATACATGATATATGATTAATCTCTCCAGATTTCCTCTCTATATATATATACATATATATATGTATTAGTGCCAGAAGGCTTTGAATCAATTTAATTATTTTTATTTCTCAAAGGCAATTCTTTCATAAAAAAAAAAAAAAGATTTTTCAGACTTGAAAATAAGAATAATTTAGTTTATGATAAAAAAAAACTTATAAATTTGTTGAATTAATTTCAAAACGTGCCACATTATTTAAAATAATATTTATTTCAAGATAAATTTAATAAATAACCAAACTTTAAATCCGACCAACTTTATCTTTGAAATTTATTAAAACTAAAAAATTATTTAGTTTAATAAAATTCGGCAAGAGCCAGGTTTCTACCAACCCCACCAGACCACTTCCAGCTGGACCCTTTTCTTCCTCACAATTCTCCTCGTGTTTGGCTTGTGCCGTGGTCATATGGTTCTCTATGTTGACTTCCCATTGGAATATCATTTTTTCATTTTTTTTTTACATATATATATCTTATACCTAAATTTAATTTTTTTAATATTAAGCCAATCAAATCTTTCTTATCACAATAGAAATATCACTATTTAATTTTAAAAAGTGAAATACATTTTTTTCATAAATAAATAAAGTGGTATATATATATATATATAAGTCCTGTCTAGGGTGAGTAATTAATTGTCCACCCTGAATTAAATTTGAGATAAATCTGCAATAAGTAAAATTTAAAATTTTATTTCTTGTATAGTTTAGGTAAGTTAATAATTTTACCATCTCTTGATATATATATATTTTTTTTGTCATTACATAAAAAAAATTAATTTTGTGATCTTGCTTATCATAAAAATAAAATTGGCTCGACGTTGTATATAATAATATTTAGGTGTGTGTGTATGAATGTTTTAAGAAATGCTTAAGAATAATGTAATTGATATATAGCTTACAAATGTGAGTTTGGGTTGTTAGGGTCGGTGGCGCCGCGCCACAATTTTATCTGTCTGGGTAAATGGCGTTTAAACAGTTTTTTTTTTCAAAAAATACAGCTGAAATCTGTGTTTTTCTACCAGTCCTGACAGAGTGCAGTGGCAGCTTTTTTAGTGCAGTTTGATTTTAAAAAAATTATAATAACCACCACAACTTTTGAAACATCATATCATATTTCAGCAGCTTCACATCTACTTTTTAATAATTTGCAGCTGTCTCAAACAGACCCTAAACCGAAATTGAATAAATCCAAAACACATTCATGATTAACTTAATTTGAGAGCTATTTGAACTTTATTCGAAATTAAATTGAAATGATCCGAGGCAAACTTGTTCAGAAAATCATGATATTTTAGTGGAAAATAGCCAATTGATTAAGGTTTAAGAAATATAATGTCCCACCTAGAGCAAGTTGGTGTAAGAAATTGAGGACATGTTAGAATGTTTTTTTACCTAATTCTTCCACTAAGTACCACTAAGGATCGTAGTCATCCCTTCTTTGCAAAATGTCTTTCAAGTCGTGTGAGGATTGAAGACTTACCACATTTTCTAATCAATTCAATTAGAGAAAACTCTTTTCATTACTAGCATCTACTATTTTTTGTGAGATATTCAGAGGGGATTTTGCATCAAATATAAGTTGGGGGAGGATCAGTAGCATGATGTGGAAGACCGCCACCAACTTTAGTGTCAACAACCATTATTAAAGCACATGTAGTTATTGATTTCAACACCAACCTTAAGATTTATCAAGTCACAAAATAAATAAATAAATAAATAAATAAAACAATTACTTGACATTTTATGTTGATGACGACTCTAAAGTTTAAAGAGCGAGCAACATAATTATTGTAAGGCGAAGAAGATTTATGTTAATAGGATTTATCAAATTCACAGATTTCGCCACTTGCGTGCGGAGACGGTGACATAAATCGGTGAAATCCACCTCACATACGGATTTGATGAATCTGGATTTAAGGTGCAGAGGAGACGGAACGGGGTGGGGAGAGACGGAGAGTTGGATTTCGATTTCTCATTTTTTAGAACTTGGCTGGATTTTGGTTAAATCCTGTTAAAAATGTGCTACCAAACACACCCTAAAGATCAAGATTGTCCTTCTAAAATCATTAGATTTACTTACTTGCGATATATAAATAAAAAAAGTAAAAAATCACTACTTACTAGTCTCTGCTTTTCTTATGAAATCTTGACAAAAAAACTTTTTGCCATCTCTGGCTCTTACTATTATAAATGAAATCAATAAATAGTAAATATTTGTTAGTAAAACCAAGTCTAAAAAAGAAATTTAAATTAAATTCTTTCACTAACACTTGCTCAAGTATAGAGGAAGCATAAATGATTGGAGCAAAGTGGCATAGGCCCAGTCAACTCATTCATTGAATAATTTTCCATGGATTGAATTCCAATTATACATACAAAAAAAAAACCAAGGAGATTCTAAATTTAAGCAAACAAATAAGCCATGAAGGCAAATTACTGATTAGAAGATCAATCGCTTCAATTAATCTATGATGCACACATTAGTCCAAAGCTAAAAATATGCTCTATAAAATTTACTTAGCATAATTTAAAAGCCATTATGGAAGGACAAGATTAGGAAATGAAATACTACAATGTGTTAGAGAGTTTTTAAGATATGTATTCAATGCCATAGATTTGCTCATATGCAACTTTAACTTGCTTGTAAAATGCACCCCCTTCTAGTGTTTGTTCATCACTCGAGTGAGAAATTTCTTCATTTGTGAATGGCTAGAAAATGTTCATGCTTGTGATGATCAACTACGTGACCAAGTGGATTAGGCCAAATCATTTGTTTATAGAGTGCAACTTCTAATTTGACACCATCTTTCACTACAAAGTTGTCATAATGAAATAATTCATTTTTTTTTCCTTACACCACTTGAATACAAATAAATTGAATTTGCAAGAAAATATTTGTTTGAACTTCCTTAAAAACTAAGTTTAATGTGCCACAGGCCGAAGACATACGCGAAATATGTTACAAGTTGTTCGATGAACACTTAGAATTACTTCGTTTTCAATGATTAATCAGACTCTTATCCTTCTCATAGATCAATGGTGCTTTTGCTTATCAAGTACAAATTTTTTATCTTCATTGAACTAGATAAACAGATATATCAAACAATATTAAGATTTACAAATTAAATTTACTCACGCCTATCAATCCATTATCAGCTTCATACGGGGTGCCATTGGAGGTAAAAGAGAGATGGAGAAAAGATAAAAAAAGATATGTGAAATTTATTATTTTAAACTTTAATTCTTAACAACTTTAAACATGATAGTAAATTATTAATTGCTTGGAACCATACTGGTTGAACCAAATTACATTCAGATCAAATTCTGAGAAATGAAAATTGAATTTTATTCATATATCATCACCCAACTTGGTAATTAACCCAATGAGTTCACCATCACGACTCGTCAGAGTAGATTCTACAGAATATAACTATTTCTCCTTTGCACTAAATTTATATACAAAGTTTTATGACATCTTGCCAAATAAAAAGTAGATTGCTAGATAGATACTTGCCTGCACAGTCAAACAAAGGTCGCTCCTCAAAATCTATACTATTTAAGTATATCCTGCATCAACTTCAAATGCATACTTGGCTTATGGTTTTAAGCGTTCTGATTTAATTTGGACCTCAATATTGGGAAACATGTCCTCCATTGTTGATCAGTCATTGGGGCAATCACAAATATATTAAAGTCCAACTCTCACACTCAGCAATTTTTAGTTATCCTAAACCTCACGGTTGAAAGGGGGTTTAGGTTTTTTTTTGCACTGTATAATTTCCCAACAATCAATTACAAAAAAAATGCGAAGGTTATATTTATCCAGTAATCATATTGAAAAGATAAAAGCCGAACATTAAAATAATAAATAAAATCTAGCATGAAACAAACAACACATACTAAGATATACAGGAAAAACTGCATTTAAGATATAATAATGATAATAATAATAAAATAACATAAAAAATCTTCTTATTTCTTCTGAGCTAGCAAAGCATACCTGCTTTGTCTGGCAAATATCCAGGCATCTTAATTTCTGGGCTGTCTCCAAGAAAATAGCCATGAATGAAGCTGTTTCTTCCATGCTAATATTTCTATACAACAACGCTATGTTGAAAAAACAGAAAATTTGTGTATTTGTGGGAGAGATTCTTTTTAAATGGTTCGAATCTCTGAACTCTACAAACAGCTTTTTCACCTCCACGCGCGATAGCTCAAATCAACAGCTTCTCAACTTGTTGCAGATCATTAAATTAAGATTTCTAAGGATGCTCCACCAATATTGTAAAATGACAATTCCTGAGATGCACCCTTACGTCAAATCTAGGCTGAACTGGTAAAAGCTAAGTTAGACGTGCTTTTAATTTCTTCAGGAACTCGAGTGTCTCTGCGTATGATGGGTCGGTTCGATTGACAGGCTTGCATGAATTTATATGATCCGTTCCGTCCAGCACCTGTGGAAGCATCACGTAAACAACAAATTGCCAAATGTAATAATGGTCATATAATTAAAATTTGAAATAAAAAAGGAAGATTTACATACATGCCACCAAAATCCTATGTATTTATATATCTAACACCTAAACATCAATATTTACATGCATACCAGCTTACCTATGCATAAAAAGGTGTATTTCACTTTTTAAATTGAAATGGTGGTATTTATTATTGATATAAAAGATTTTGGTAGCATAAATGTAAAAGGCAAAGTTTAGGTGTTAGATATGTAAATACATATGAATTGGGTGGTATGTATGTATGTAAATGACCCATAAAAAAGGAAAATATTTCTCATGCTATCAGTCATAACAACGGTTTTTTCTTTATATGCTATTGATGGATATTGTAGAATACTTAATGCACATCTAGATGGAAACGAGAGAGAAGGGGTATGTATACTGAAAGGTACGCAAATGAAGAGAGAAGATGACCTGAAACCACTAAAGGAGAAGAAGAATGGGAGGAAAGCTCAAATTATAATACTCATTCCATAATCAACTATATCCTACTATAAGGTTAGAACATTTCAAATAAACTCTTGATATTTGTTAATCATTTGAGATTTTTTAAATTTTAATATATTTAATTTTAAAATTTATTTATTTATTTAAATTGATGTCAAAATGCAAGTAAAATGTTGCTGATATTTGTAGTATGAAGAAGAGCAAATGAAATTATTAAACATATTCAGCGCAGCGATATTGGGGTCCTCGGGTGATATGAAGATCATGTAAATTGATCATCATAATACTTGATCATCAATTGCCATATAAGCAGGTCAAATAGGTTGACTATAATATATAAATGCTGACTTTGATAATATATAAGCAGATCATGGAGATTGATCAATAGAATTATTATTGTGAGACAAAATAATTAAATTCTGCATTTACAATCAATCTCCTTCTATGAACCGGGTAATCGGCTTCAGTTAAATTTTAAGGTCTTCTAAATCTAAATTCATCACATTTGCATTAAGATATGTTTGTTCAAATCCCTTTAAAATTCAAGCAACAACTTCCTCCTGTCCTAATCCACCACCAAATTTAAATGGAGCTTAGCTATGACAAAGAGTACGTAGAATATCACAAATTATTGAGTCAATATTAGATAAAGCACAACATTTTTGAGATTTGCACAAATAGAGAACAAATTAATCTGGCATAATTCATAAGAGATGTTTATCAAGATAGTTTTCACAATATTGTCAATATTGCGATGGCCATCAAAGGAAAAATCAAGCATAACTTGCAACCAATGATGGATATAAAGAAGTGTATTATAAATGGAAAGGATTCAAGCTTCAAAACTTGAGCAATGAAAAAATTTTTGGACTAAAACCAAATATATACACACATCAGAAGGATAAAAACAATTTATGAATGAGTTTAATCCTTGAAAATGCCAGATGAATATACTTCAAATTTAAGTATAAGTGTAGATTTGAGATACAAAAACTTGTTTGAAAATCTTATTTTTATGGTCACATTCTAACAAGTTTTATTACGTTACCAAAAGTAATTGGAATTTATTTACAAAACAAAGCTATTTTTTAAGGATTGTGCCAGCATTTTTGAGAGAAAATTCTTTATCGTAGAGTAAAATGAATATTTCAATTATATTATGACAATTAAAAATATATAAATTTTCCTAAGTTCTTTAATTTAATGGAGTGCTTACAATCAATGTAAGAATTGGCTCCCAAGATTAATATTATCTAATCTTGATCTAGTAAAGTATGTCCTTATTATGTTAAAAATGACTATATATTTCTTAATAAAGTAAAGAAAGCAACAGTTGTTCGGCGAGTTGTGCAGTCCGAGCCATAACTGGACCAATTCTGGTTAAGGCACAGTATTTTTCGTACCAAATGCACTGTCAAGAGCATGGGCTGCAACCTCATCATCCACAGTGGGAACTGCGAGAACGTATGTCCACGCTCATGGCGAAAAAAATTGGGTTTGGACATGCAGAAGCATTCCCAGTCATATTCCCTTGATTGAAAAAAAAAAAAAAGATACGTGTAGATCAACAGTGCCTAGTTGACTTTTTATTGGAGACCAACTATAGGAACAAGTATGGTGTGGCATGGTCCCTATAGACACAGCCAAATTCAGTTGGGTAGGCCTTGGCAGTTCGACCGCAAGACTCAACATGATGGTTCCAAGAACACTTATTCTTTTAGGAATGATGGGAAACATATTGTGTTGCTACCGGCTAAGGATACAAATGACAGGAGCGATGTTGAGGCAACATTAAATCCCTGAACCACTTTCCTGCAGTCAGTTAGAGATTCCCCCGTAACACTAGCATTAGTCCTCTTAGAGGGAAACGAGGAGGAGAGTTACCAACACTACCGCAACTACTACTATAGGACTTCTGAGATGTTATGACCAACAGTTTGCCAGAGGGGTTATCACCACTAAGAGACATCCAACACGCCATAAAATTATACCGGGATTGATATTTCTGCCTATCGATTGAGAGCTGCAGAGTAAGAGGAGTTACAACGACAGGTACATTATCTCATCACAAGGGGGCTAGTTAGAGAAAGCACCAACCTGTGTTGTTCTTGCCACATGGTGCTAAAAAAGGACAGATCGTGGCGGATGTGTATCAACAACCAGACCATGAACAAGATTATCATCAAGTACCAGTTTCTCATACCCCGCTTAGATGATCTCTTAGACTAGTTACATGGAGCCACTATCTTCTCCAAGATTGATCTGCGCAATGAGTATCACCAGATAGGAGTTATAATGAAATTTAGTAACACAATTCAAGTCATGAGTATGTTTGTTAAAAGAAAGTAAGTTGTAATCTAATTGAAGAACATATAAAATAGAAAAAAGCTGAATATCTTTGGAGATTTTCACTTCTCCATTCCCAATAATCCAAAAGTGAGATTCATCTGCAAGTTTAACAAATGTGGACATGCTAAAATCTTAGTAGTTGGTGAGAGCATGAATGGTCTCTAATCATGTGATCAAATGCACCTGAGACCATTATCCAAGGTCGAAATCTCGCATCATTATCGACATAGCAAAAGGATATGATACCTTGGTGTATCACCAAACTGGTAGGCCACTCCACTATGCTAGAAAGAAGTTAGGCCAACCCTTCAGAAGGAGTAGCAGCATGGGCCATACCTTGGTGTAATTTTTCATGCAGTTTCCAACACTTGTCTTATGCATAGTCAAGTTTCTTGTAATGTACAAACAAGGGATGATTCTTCTTTGGCTTTGACTCATGGAGAGAGTTTTGTATGAACAAGGCAAAGCTTTCACAACTAGATGAATCCACATTTCCTGTCATCATGAGCTTCTTCATAATTTCTTCTCTTTTAACTTCAACAAAGGCTTTCCTAGTGGTGGAAATAGGCTCCATCTGTATGATTATTCCTCTGACCTCATCTAAGTTTTTATTTAGACGTAATAAGAACTTGATCATCCTATTCTTCTCCACCATTATTGTATACATCATAAGAAATAAACCATCTAACTCCATTAATGAATTTCAATTTTGAAGTTCCTCAAATATCACTATGTATGATAGAGAAATGATGTGTTTGTTTGTACTGCCATAGAGAATGAACATGATTATATTTAGTTAACTGGCATATTTTACAATAATCAAATTTTGGCTTTTTATTAAAAAAGAGATGGGGTATAATTTTACAGCATAATAAGATTAGAAAGACCCAGATGACATGTCATAGTAAAACTTGACTCTCAACATAATCAAACAAAACTGACTCGAGAGAATATAGGACGGGGATGGTGAAGATGACTCTTGTGTGCTAAAAGAATATCCTTGAATAGATACAAATCTTGATACAATTCAACATTATCAATTACCTTCCCTAAATCCACCACCTAAAATTCACAAGAGTTATAATGAAATTTAGTAACACAACTCAAGTCATGAGTAAGTTTGCTAAAAGGAATTAAGTTGTAATCTAATTGGAGAACATATAACATAGAAAAAAACTAAATATCTTTAGAGATTTTCACTTCTCCATTCCCAATAATCCAAAAGTGAGATTCATCTGCAAGTTTAACAAATTTGGACATGCTAAAATCTTAGTAGTTGGTGAGAGCATGAATGGTCTCTAATCATATGATCAAATGCACCTGAGTCAATTATTCGAGGTTGAAATCCCGCATCATTATCAAGATAGCAAAAGGATATGATACCTTGGTGCATCACCAAACTAGTAGGCCGCTCCACTGTGCTAGAAAGAAGTTAGGCCAACCCTTCAGAAGGAGTAGCAACATGGGCTTTGTTGTGTTGGTCCTTCCTCCATCGTCCAGGTTTCCAATCTGTAATTTTCCATGCAGTTTCCAACACTTATCTTATGCATAATCAAGTTTCTTGTAATGTACACACAAGGGATGATTCTTCTTTGACTTTGACTCATGGGGAGAGTTTGTGTGTACAAGGCAAAGCTTTCACTACTAGATGAATCCACATTTCCTGTCATCATGAGCTTCTACATAATTTCTTCTCTTAACTTCAAGAAAGGCTTTCCTAGTGGTGGAAAAAGGCTTCATCTGCATGATTCTTCCTCTGACCTCATCTAAGTTTTATTTAGACGTAATAAACACTAATATGTCATACAAATTTATTATTGTATAGATACATTCATTAACAATATAAAATACAATGCATGACTTAAAGTTTATAAAAAAAAATGTGGTACAATGCATAACTTGAAAAACAAATATTGGAAGTAAACCTGCAAATTAAATTTTCGAACAATTTCTGATAGTTTGTTGCAATAATTAAAAACTTAATAATTATAAAAAAATTTAGAAAATTTTACTTCAACGCTGTTATTGTCGGGTTTCAGTGGGGGGTTACGTTAGGCAGTCGACAACCAACGTAAAATTTGTCGAAAAATCATGCATGAATTCTTTTAATTATTGTGTAAATGTTAGGACATCCACCGACGTTGTGTCTTGAATAAAGTGAAAAGTGTGCAAGAGCCAATGTACCGGCGTCCAGGTGTAGTGTCAAATAAGCAAAGGTTCTCATATTACGGACGAATGCAGGTAAAGAAGTTAGTTCATGAAACTAATATTAGTATAAGATCTTTGAATATAGGTATTCTTAATGGTAAATTAATGAAATTAGTTTATATTATGATTCAAAAAAAGAAAAATAGCCGATAAGAAATTGAATGAGTTCGAAAAAAGGCTAAAGAAATTGATAGCTTATGTTTTAATTTTTGGTATTCAGATGATAGTCGCACTAGAAATGATATAGGTGTAATTATGTATAAGAGTTTGAAAGATAATGTTGGAAAAAATAATAGAATTGAAGATAGAATTATAACCCTTAAGATTGTTATTTATACTAAAATTTTTAATATTATAAGTGTTTATGCTCCTCAAGTATGTTTAGATATAAGTTCTAAAGAAAAATTTTGGAATGACTTATAAGACTTGATACAAATGATACTTCTTAAAGAAAGAATTTCTATTGGAGGAAATTTAAATAGACATATAGGTAGAGTGGTAGAAGATTTTAAAAATATTCATGGTGACAATGGTTTGGAGTGATTAATGAAGAAAGTAAAGTCATACAAGATTTTGCTTTAGTTTATGATTTTTTTATTGCTAATACTTTATTCAAGAAAAGAGATGGGCACATTACTACTTATAAGAATGAATCAAATAAAACACAAATTAATTATTTTTTTATGAGAATAAGAGATTGTCAAGAATGTAAATATTGTAAGGTAATTCCAAGTGATGATTTAAGTACTCAACATCGATTATTAGTTCTAGATTTTAAGATAAAGAGTTGTAAAATAAATAATACTAGGAATCACTGTTATAGAATTAAATGGGGGCACCAAAAAGACACATAAAATTATTTTTATTTGTAGAATTCAAGATTTCAAAATTTGGAATGTTCATGAATATGCAAATTCTATGTGGGATAAAGTAACAAACACTATTAAACAAGTGACAAAAGATGTACTTAAGGAATCAAAAGAAAAAAAAAATTATAAATAAAAAAAGTTTGTGGTGGAATAATAATGTGCAAGATAAGATAAAATATAAGAATTTATATTATAAAAATTGGTTTAAATGTAAAAGCTTAGAAAACTGGGAAAAATATCAAACAACCCATGGGTAGTCTAAAAAAACAATCTGTGATGCTAAAAATTCTTCTTTCATTGATTTTTATAATATATTAGGAATCTAAGGAGGGAGTAAAATATATGTATAAACTATTCAAACAAATAGAAAAAAAAAGTAAAGATTTAACTCAAGTAAAGTGCATTAAAGATGAAAATCAAAAAAAATTTTTTCTTAGAAAAAGGTATTCAACATACGTGAGTGAGTTATTTTGATAATTTTTTTAATGAAGTTTCTGAAAATACGATTGACCTTAATTATCTTAATATCGTTAATAATAATAAAATGTTTCAATTTTACTGTTGCATTAGTAAAAAAGAAGTTAATGAAACTTTAAATAAAATCAAGGGTGGAAAGTCTGTCGAACTTAATGATAGCCCAATTGAAGTGTGAAAATATATAGGAGATTTGGGACTTTCTTACTTACTAAACTCTTTAATATTATTTTAAAAACTAAAAAGAAGCCTGAGTGAAAAAAGAGTTTTGGTCCCCATTTTTAAGAATAAAAAGGATGCACAAGGGTGTGCAAATTATAGAGGAATTTAGTTGATGTGTCAAACTTTAAAATTATGGGAGAAGATAATTGAACATAGGTTAAGACTTGCTAAAAAGATTTCTCATAATCAATTTGGTTTTATGCCGAACAGGTCTACTATGGAAGCTATACATTTATTGAGAGGTTTGATGGAGAAGTTCAAAGATAATAAAAAAGATCTACATATGATTTTTATTGATTAAGAAAAAACTTACATAAGGTTCCAAGAGATATCCTTTGGAGATTTCTTGAGAAGAAAGATGTTGATATGACTTATATTCAAGTCATTAAAGATATGGATACTAGAGCTGTTACTTGTGTTCGAACAGAAGGACTAACCAATTATTTTCCCATTTATGTTGGATTACATTAGGGATTGGCTTTAAGCCAATATCTTTTTGCTTCAGTTATAGAAGGTTTTAATGGACATTTACAGGAGGTTGTACCTTGGTGTATGTTTTTTGCTGATGATATCCTTCTCGTGGATAAGAAGAGAGAGAAATCTCAAGAAAAACTTGAATTATGGAGGTATAAATTGGAGTCTTAAGGCCTTCATTTGAGTAGAACTAAAATTGAATACAGGAATATAGTTTTAGTAGTAGTAGCTCTAGTGAAAAAATTGTAACTATGGGTGATCAAATTATTAAAAGGTGTGAATGCTTTAGATATCTCGGATCTATTGTTCAAAGTGATGGTAATATAAATGGGAATGTTATTAGTAGAATTCAAGTTGGTTGGTGGAAGTGGAGGAATGCTTCAGACCTATTATGAGAAAGAAATGTACCGCTTAGCTAAAAGGAAAATTTTATAAGACGGTGGTGAGACCTGCAATGCTCTATGGCGCTGGATGTTGGCCTTTAAAGAGAAGCATAAAACTAAGTGTTGTCGAGATGAGAATGATTAGGTGGAAGAGTGGTTTCACACTTAGAGACAAAATGCGAGATGAATATATGCGTGATATGGTTGGAGTAGATCCAGTGACAGACAAAATTAGAGAGAAGCGTTTTAGATGGTTTGGTCACGTTAAACGTGAACCATCTGATGATTCGATTAGGAGAGTAGATCTTTTAGATTCGACTTATGTTAAGAAAGACAGATGTAGACCTAGAAAGACTTTGGCATATTGTATAAAAGATTATCTTAATTTATTATAATTAAATGAAAATATGACACTAAATAGGACGCGATGGAGAGAAAGGATTCAAGTAGCCGACCCAATTAGTGGTTGTTGTTGTTTCGAAGCATGCCTCAACAAAGCAAAACTGATGCCATGCACTTCGCTTCGCTTTGCTCGTGAAGCACGCTTTTAAAAACATTGACATAAATAAAGTCAAAAGTCTGCTAAAACAACAAAATCCAACATATAAATAGTTCGTTATTAGCAAATAACCTGATTAGAAAATAAATAAATATGAAAGAAACAAAAATGTAAGAAATATGCTAAAACTAAAACTAGGGTGCATCCCGAGATGAGAGACATCCTGCGATAGCAGGATGTTCCATGATAACGCGAAAATGCGGTTGCGCCTGTAGGAGGGATTCCATCCCGCGTCACTTAGCCACCCACCACAACAATTAGGACCTTTGGATCCACACCTCCAAAATTAGGTTAGCACCTCCAATAAGTGGAAGCATGTTGACCTCATTTTTGTGAGGTATTGTCTTCTTCTCCTTAGAGCCTAGATTCTAGCTCTAGAAATTCTTATTGACCATCTTAGAAAACTAGAATTGAGACTCACCCTTTTAGAAATTCTAGCCAATTCCTATTTTCATTTGATGTCTAGCATCTTTGGCACAAGACCATCGTCTTATGAACGAGCGGTTATGGGCTATTTTGCGAAGATTCAAGGAAAATGTTCCAAATAGGACTTCAAGCCTTAGGAAAACATCGTCATGACCTTTTTCGTCACATACACACATCAAATACACAAATTTCACAAAGTTGCGCGAAATCAGACTTCAATTAAGCCCAAAGGACGGGCGAAAATGCGAACTTCTCTGGATGACCTCCGACGACAAATTGGACTGCGCCAACGCGTCCGGGATATCCATTTTGGTAGGAAAGGACACCCATATTGTCATACTTTCGACATCAGAAAATTGACACGCAAATCGGTGAATTTGTCAAAACGACCTCCGACGGCAAAATAAACTGTGACGGAGCGTCCGGAATGTCGAAATTACCTAAGGAGGACATCCATTTTTTTTGTTAGGGCGCCGCACATAGATAAATCATATGAAATTTGATATATATATGTATATATATATATATATATATATATATAATTCTGTTTTTTTTATTTCCTTTAAAACCTAAATCCCTAAATCCTCCCTCCACGTCCGCAAAACCGCACGGCCCGAGCCTTCCTTCGCGTTCGCGAGGCCGGCCCGAGTTTCCTTCGTCTCCGACCGCGAACCCTAGCCGAACCGACAGAGGCGATCACGAAGATTCGGCTTGCGGTCCCCCTTCTCGTACGCCTGCTGCCCTGCGAAAGGCTTCAACCTGCTCCCACGCCTCTGCGATCCTCGGCGTCACCTCCTCACGCGAGGTTTGTCGCATCTCTTGGCTTGGCTCACCGCCCAGGTGAGCAATAGTGTTCCTCCTCCTCCCTCTCCTGCTATAAAAACCCCATTTCAGAGGGATATTGGGCTGGCCGAAATTTTTGGAGAGGGTAGAGGTGCTGTCAAAATCTCCTCTAAATCTCCATAGTTCGATTTTCGATTTTTCTTGCTCTGTTCATCTCGTGTTCTTGAGCTCTTTTGGAAGTGTTGTGGAGAAAAATTTGTGGAGTTTTCGGGGCCCAAAATTTTAGAAAAGGGGAAAGTGCTGCTGGATTTTTGTGGCTTGTTGGGTTTCTTGCTGGTTCACTTGATACCTTTGCTTGGTTGCTTGGTTGCCTGGTTACTTGCTTGGCCATTAACATTTTAGGTGGAAGCTTTGATAGAAGAAGGCGTTACAGAAGTTTTTCTGGGTTTATTCTTGCATTTATTTTGGATTTGCGCCAAGAGGTAGCCTCTTTTCCTCTCTTACACACTCAGTAACATCGTTGTCTTTATTGCAAAATATTGAACTATGACGGATAAGATTCTTGAGGCAATACTGGAGTAATTAGCGTTGCTGTCACTGCTTTATGGTCATCTTCCCTTACTATTTAATATTAACCATGAAAGTTACTGCAATGATTTTTTTTTTTAAGAGTAGATTCATGCATATCAACTAATTTGGTTTAGATCTTTGATTTGGTTGCTTGAGTAATATGAGAAGTACACATACATGCCACTTTATTCTTTATACATGTTCCACTCAATTCTTTACATACATACTTCTCAATTGCTATGTATTTGCAAAATCTGAAATATTTGGGCTATGTATTTGCAAAATCTGAAAACATTCGGGTGGTGTATTTGCAAAATCTGAAATATTTGGGCTATGTATTTGCAAAATCTGAAACATTCGGGTGGTGTATTTGCAAAATCTGAAAACATTCGGGTGGTGTATTTGCAAAATCTGAAATATTTGGGTGTTTTTTTTGGCAAAATCTGAAAACATTCGGGTGGTGTATTTGCAAAATCTGAAATATTTGGGTGTTTTTTTTGGCAAAATCTGAAAACATTCGGGTGGTGTATTTGCAAAATCTGAAATATTTGGGCTATGTATTTGCAAAATCTGAAACATTCGGGTGATGTATTTGCAAAATCTGAAAACATTCGGGTGGTGTATTTGCAAAATCTGAAATATTCGGGTGGTGTATTTGCAAAAATCTGAGAGCATTGGTAGAACATTTTAAAAATACACTTTTATTCCTTACAAATGTCTATGGCAAGCATAATTGGGCTTATTTTTGTTCCTATTTGTTGCGCTCCGCTGTTGGAACATATGCTGAAATATTTCTTAATGCTGAAAATTATATTTGGGGCTTATCTTGCTTCTTTCGTTACCCCGTTTGTTAAAATACATGCTGGATGTCATTTTTAAATGCTATAAATTATGTTTGGGGGCTCATATCCCACTGCTCTTGCTGCCCCTTGATGAAGTACATGTTGGATGTCATTTTTAAATGCTAGAAATTATGTTTGGGGGCTCATATCTCACTNCTCTTGCTGCCCCTTGTTGAAATACATGTTGGATGTCATTTTTAAATGCTAGAAATTATGTTTGGGGGCTCATATCTCACTGCTCTTGCTGCCCCTTGTTGAAATATATGCTGGATTTGAGTCTTGATTTTGGGATGATGTCTTAACCGTGAGCTTCCTATTCATTTAGCTGGATTTGATTTTTGGTTTTGGGTTGATGCCTTAACCGTGAGCTTCCTATTCATTTAGCTGGATTTGATTTTTTGGTTTTGGGTTGTTGCCTTACCCGCGAGCTTTTGATTAAAATTGAAGTTGAAGGGCTTTGATAATGGTATGATTTTTTAGATGTATAGAAAGATGTTCCTTATGGATTGTTATCCTATATTTTATGAAATGAAGAAGGCTTTTGAAGTTTCATTTTGAGTTTGACATAAATTGAAGTCATGTTGGGTTTGGAAATCCATAAAAGCGTCATTTGGAAAGGATATTCTTCTCGGGGTTGATCCGATTATTTTTTTTTTTTTGACGAATTTAAATGTTTTAGACTGAAACATTCATGAGTTTTATTGATTTAATTTGGTTTTAAAAATGGATCGGTCTCATTTTCGTTTATTTTATTTATTTTATTTTTAACGGTCAAGTTAAAAATGGAAATTTTCGATTTAATTAAATTCAGAAATGATTTATAATCTCAAGAAAACTAGGAGGGGAAGAGAAGATGAGAGAATTGAAATTGAAATTTGAATTTTTGGGATGTTACAATCTTAAGAGGATATAGGGTAGCGAACAATCCACCTTTTCTTTTACATAAGGAAAAATAAATCGCAAATTGGAAGACTAGTTGAAATCGGAAGAAATGAGAATTTAGATAACGATTGAGAGATTAGTGGACTTACACTTAGATCCCTTAAGCTTTGAATCAATTTAAATCCAATTCCTTTAACTAGAATTGAAGCACAACTCACAACTCTTTGCCAAAAAAAACTATGAGTTGACCCCTAGGTTTTAGGAGTTTGGTAGCAAGCTAAGTTGGACCTATAAATGTTTGAGGGTTAGTGGAAACACACTTAATTGAGATTAGATACCTTAGGACACTTCAAGTTTAACGCAAAGTGCAGACATCCTAGATTTTAGAAGCACAACCTTGAAAGATAGTTTATCATCCTAATTTTCAAATGACCCTAAGAAATCCAAACATCTAACCTCAGATTAGAAAATAGGTGGGATACTAGGCACAAGGTTGCACTAGATTGTGACTCATGACTGATTTAATTAAATCAAATAATGAAATTCTTACCTTAACTTGACCAAAACTGAAACCCAATGCTCCGGGATTTGAGTCTGTCCTATATTCAAATCCTCCTGACAATTAGAGACATTCCAATATCACATATAAATTTCCTATTCTTGATCATTTATATGTGGTATGGTATTTCATTTTATTTGTTTATCTTTTCCTTGCGATTTACCTGTTTCTAAATTTAAAGGAGTAATGAACCTCTCAGGTGTACAGGTTTAATTTACGTTACAGCATTTTATTTTAAAAGCATGTTACATTGTTTTCATAACCTGTTATACTGCTTCCCTAGCATGTTATGTTCTTCTTTAAGCATGTTATATTGTCTTTTCTCTTCACTATACAATGCATTGTTACTTTTCTTTCACACTGCATGCTTAGTTACTTTGATACACTATGTCTTAGTTTAGGATAACCTAGTGGTTAGGAACATGTTCAAAACTAAAACTAAACCAGGAGGTGCTACTACGAAGAGTTTGGAGCAAACATCGTGGGCAGCGCGACAAGGAACAATTTCCAGGTGGATCTGCAGCAACGAAACATCTTCACATCACATGAACATTTTCACAACTCTATACATCTTCTTTAGTTTAAATAACAACCCATAGAATCATTTCTTTAGGCTTTTTGCATAACTCTGTTGTGTAATTATAAGTCCTAACGTTTTAGAATTCCGAGGTTACCGTACGGTACGGTGTAAATCCTCCTGTCTTTTAGGCTATTTGCACAGTCTGACGTTGTGCAAATATAAGTCCTAAATCTTAAATAATTTACAGGATTGAAATATCAAATAAACATCATTTCAAAGACATAAAGCCAAACATAGGATAGTTGGGATATCTCTGGGGTTTCTCCTGGATCTGTGATGTCCCCTACTTTTCTTCCATTTGGATTCCTTAAATAATTGTTCCTATTTTGAGTCATTCCCATTTGATTTTCCCATGTCCAATCGTGAAAACCTAAACTTTGGAATCTTGAAGGCAAAACTACTTGGTCTTAATCGAGAGTTTTTTTAAGTGATTTCGATCATTTAAGATGTAATTAACTATAGGGGCTTGCCTCTATAGGGAACTAGAAACCCAGATAAAATAAACCTTATCTAATCCTCGTGTTAGATAGAGGAACTTGTTAGTCTTTTTATAAAAATATTTCGCAGACCAAACGGATGTCACAAATTGTTTAGTCTAGATGATTGAATCTCTATTACAAGTGATATATTTATTCTTCGGGATAAGTGTATTGCTTGTAGTATTGTATTATATCATCTAAACTATTTAAAATGTGAGACTCGTTTGGTTTCACTTATTTTAAAAATTAAAAAGTTACTTCTTTAAAAAAGTTATATTTATATTTAAATTATTTTCAAAATCACAAAATCATCACTTTTTCAGACTACGAAGTTGGACAATAAAACGGCCAACAAAGCACAAAGCAAAAAATCCACCATTGCACGAGCATATGATTTAATAGTACGTGTTCACAAAAAAATGAGTTTATCAACCTTCACTAATTCATCTTTTTCACAACTTCTTGTAAGTTGTTGCAAAATCACTGAATATAACACTTACAATAAGTTCACCAAACCCAGGGTAGGCAGATTCCATTGGTACAATTTCTAGCCGAAAGGCCCATCCACCGTAACCTTCAACAATTGGGGTAACTTGGGTCTGTTAAAGAGCTTACAAGGTTAATTAGATTCCAAAAGAAAGCACACACACACACAGGGCACTATACCAGGTAAAGTTTGTTACCTCAGTGAAGCTAAGAACCTCAAGATATCCTTTATTGTGAAGATTACGAATAAAATCATTCAGCTCTACCAGCCTTGGGGATCCACTTCTAAGTTCTCCAATCTACAGGAACGGAAAAAATATTTACAGCATATATCCAACTTTTTTAAACTAGCGGATTCACAGGATATCCTAGCCTCCAAAATTAGGTGGACAAATTTCTAACCGACGGTGCTGGACGCAGTATTAGGCCCATACGCCAAGGCATGTCTGCAAGTTTGCTACCAAAATGCGGGCAGCTATAAAAGATCTGAAATATAAAAACAAAAAAGATATCAAAATTTAAATGGGCTCAGTATAGAAAGAGTTGACTCAGAGGCATACAATTCCAACAGTGTTATCAAGAAACTTATTGAGCTTATTCAGTTTGGCTTGATACAGCATTTGCTTCACAACTAGGCCTCCCATGCTGCAAATATTCAATCCGTTAACTTAGAACTTATGCATAACGCTTTAGTTTCAAAAATAAAAGAAGTGCACCAAATGCATATGGCTCCAACAAATGTATATCAACACCGCCTCTAAATAAATAGAATCAAAAATAGAATATGAACATAAAAAGGAAAAAAATTTCAAAAAGTAATGGCTTATCAAGAATATGGAAAATAAAAGAAGTGCACCTAATGTCCGGGATGCATTTCACAGGAAAAGTTTTTACAACTTATAGCTTCCTATGTATCATTTACAAAAATAGCTAGAGGAATGACTTTCAGATATGACTAAAAAAAAGACACCGTTCAATACATTTATGTTGCAGGCAAGAGATAGACAAAACTTTCAAAAGGATCATTCCAGGTGTGAGTTTTGAGTCGTGAACTTCTTGCTTGTCCATTTCCAACCTTCCAACAAACATTGCTCTAGAAAGAGCTCATTTCCAGCCACATTCACATTCCTTCCTATCTGATATGAATAACTCAAATAATTTATGGTGGAATACTTCCATATGCTTTATTCTTCTCAAAAAGAGATTGAGGTCTTTTCATGAGATGGATATAAAAATGAAATAAAAAATAAACTGCTCTTTACTAAAAATTGTGTAGAGCATAGCGATTCCCTGTCAAACTCCCTTTATTCAATCAATGCTAATTCTCTCGCTCTGATCCTTCTTCAAAGAAGACCCTTGATTAGCATATATTGTTATAACTCACCAGTATTTACATAACCTGGACTCTCTTTCAAATGAAGAGAAAACAAAGATTACTCAATGAACTAGTTAATCTCAATATATACGGTCAAAAGTTATGCACATACAAACCAAAATGAGTAAATTGATAAATATGCGAATGAATGCACGTGTCCATGCAATTGTGGACATAATGCAACCTTGAGAAAATAGGGGCACTAAAGTAACTGACAATATAGCTAAAAGACACAAAAAACGTACCTATGAGTCACAAAAACAATAGGACGATCCCCTATCCCCGAAGCGAGAAGCCTATCCAGCAGCATGGTGCTAACTTCCTGCAGAGCAGGATGAAACTCAACCACTTCTAATTTTCATATATATTCAAACTGAAGCATCAAAATCGGCCAAAGTAAATTTTGGAAAACCACCTTCATTATTAGCCAAGTAATTACAATTGGAAGGAACACATGTGAAATAAAAGATTAACTATCAACTAGCACATGTTTACATCAGTCATCAACTGGTAATTAACTCTTACAAAATCCATGAAAAATTTCCCTAATTCCTAATTTACTTGGCAAGAAGCCACAAAGCTAGAATTAGAAAGTATCCTAGCCTCACCAGCATACTGAGCTAGCCATCATTCTTGAAACTATTTAAGAACTTATGAAAGCAATAAAAGCATCTCATGAAAAAACACAATATAAAAAGCATCGTAGAAAATTGTTACTCTTGATTAACCACAAAACAAGTTCACAAAAACTTCAAATTGCGACATGAAATTATTGAAAAGAAAAAAATTACAAAATTTTATTAACTGGCAAGATTTTCAAAGATGGAGAAGAATAATATAGAACAAGACATACTTCGGGCAATAGCCTGGTGGCACTTCTCACCTACCAGTTAGATTAAGTGCGTATTTCTCACCTACCAGCTACATTGATTTTAGTTCTATATTACTGCTTTTTATTAATTTGTACGTTCAATATTAGATCAAATCAAAAGTCCAGATTTACTAATCTGAATCTTGGCCACATGCAGGCTACTACTTGACCTTCTAAGAATTGGAATAATGATTTAAGAGACGCAACCACCTTTTGCAAAAAACGTAGAAAGAGAAACTTCACCTCAAAGATATTCCAAAAACGTTATTAGTATTGAGGCTTGTAGATCTTTTTTACTCCAGAGAGCTCAAAAATCCCACTAGTGTATATTTATGGTAAATGGCCTTGCTGCTTGATGACTAGCATAAAGTTTGAAATGGGAAAAGGATTTTCCGGGAAAGATATATTAATAAACTAGAAAATGCTTTACTTGAAACAACTGTTGAAATGTTAGATGGATTTGAAACAAACAAGAAGAGATTTAAGAGTGTTTCACAATCTAACGATGTCTCTCTTGATGACCAGCATTAGTGTGAAATGGAAAAAAGATGTTCAGGTAAAGATACATTAATAAACTAGAAAATGCTTTACTTGAAACACATGGTGAAATGTTAGATTGAAACACATGGTGAAATGTTAGATTGAAACAAACAAGAAGAGATTGAAGATGTGTTTAACAATACCATCAAATGATGTTAATTGTCTAATAAGAGGACACAAAAGTTTTGTAGTACAAATTGAGGAATGAAGGCATCAATGGCGGAAATCCCTGGCAAGGACATCATTAAATGGTTAAAAACAAATAGTGATAAAGATCAAGGAATAAAAAAAATGAACATCTTTAAATGAAAATAAAAGTAAACTCAAACACAGCAAAAAATATCGCAAGAAGAATCTAATATCAATTGAGTGTGTTAATTAAAATCAGTTTTGATATCTAAGAAATTGTGACAATAGAGAAGTCGACAATCATGAGACAAAAGGATACGATGCTGATAATTGATATCATTTCCACAATTTAAGAAAACCGATACAATGAAAAAAATAAAAAGAAAAGCTTTTCCTTAGACTCAGAACAATAACAACACGGAATATTTCTGAAATCTTGAGAAGTTAACTTCTTGGAGGCATCAATATTAGATAGATACGACTCCTCAAACTTTCAAACAAAACTCAAAATCAAGATTTCTTTTTTTAAAGACGGGTGACAAATGGATAGCATGATAGGCAGATATTGTGAAAAACAAATAATTTTTTAAATTGATTGCAAGATATGATTGGGACATGAAGCTCATGAGTAATTTAGCATCGCAATATTGTTAAGCAAAAAAGAGACATATAGAAATTACATGCAGGAATCAATGTGGTTCGATTAATCAGAATGTAACTAGGCCAATTGTTTCAAGTGTGACTTATATATTATTTTATAGCCTTTTGTTCGCGGAATCAATGTTTAGACCATCTCAACAAGTTTTTTATATTTTAGACTAAATATAAGCTTGCAACAACATTTTTCCTTCAGAAGATGAACGAATGGAGATTTAAGACATGCAAGAATGAACATGAAAACTACCTTGGATAGATTCCAACAACCTAATAAGCGAGGAGACAGCCCTCTACTTATTTAGACTAACAAATACAACAGCACGGGAACAATAAATCTTTATAGGACTAATAATTACAACAAAAGCAAAAGTCAAAACTTTAGCCCTGCTCCAGAACTGTGATTCCATACGCAAAACTGATCACAAAATCCACAAGAATGATAAAATAGGATTCTTGTTTTGACCATAAAATGAGAACTCACACAACTGAGAAAAGATTTCAGGAAAGCTAAAAATTTTATGATTGGAGATTGCACAAACCTGGAGAGGCAAGCTAGCTCCCGTCCACTGAGTTAGTTTTGTCTGCATAAATTATTCAGTTAGTTGTAGATGATCATCAATTTGTCCAACCTGGAAAAGACCACAAAAATTGAAACTGCTATAGCTAGGGCTAAGGCAGGCAGAATGTTCCGTCCATGGCAATTGAGTTGGAGAAAAATTATAGTTGAGAAGGCAAAGTTTTAACAACGAACCTTATATCTTAGAGTAAAAAGTCTTGCTTGTGGAAAATCAGCCGACAGCCATTCGCCTGGCCAAAAGGTTCCCTCTTTCCCGGCTTCTCTATCTATATGCTCTACCAGTCCAGCTTTACTCGTGGTTGAGACCTTGTCATCTGCCATACGCCAGGACTTAAATGGCCCACCACGTAAACCATGAACAAAAACAACATCGATCAAAGGGGATTCCCCAGGTGAAGCTACATCTGCCCGGCTAACACAGCCAGAATTTTTACAACTCTGATTTGAACAATATCCATCCCCATCACCACTTGAAGAAGCAGCAGAAAAACTGGATTCCCTTTTATTCGATGGGTCTACCAAAGCATTCATTTTGGAACATTTCCAATGTGAAAGATCAGGACTAATCAAAAAAAGCATATCTTTATATTGAGCACATGCTGATCGGCCCTCCTTAGTTTCTTCTATTAAAGACTGTTTTCCAATAGTCTCAGAGCAAAATATATTCAACAGAGTTGCCCTAGCATAGCTCTGAATTTTGAGATCAGAGCAACAAGGAATCCTCTTACTTGCACAACTCTCAAGCCATTGGCACCACATCTCATCTTGAGCAATGGAACCTTTCACATTTGGGAGAAGAGAGAGGACTGTGAGAAGCTGTGCAGCATGTCTGCGTATGTGTGCAGCAGGGGGAACTCGAACGCTAGAAGAATCATTAGAATCTGAGGCTGGCTGGTCAACAGTAACAGTTAAGGGCCGGTCTTGTGATTCCATGGCTCTTGAAGCATCATATGTTTCATTTGCTGCAAGTTTTTCGTAATCATCTCCCACAAGTAAGCGTTTAAGCAGGCAAAGAATTCCAAAATCTACTAATTTTTTTTGGCATTCAGAATCCTCCGAGCAGAGCTCCGTGAATGTTTTGATACCCTTTAGCGTGGCAACAGCTAAATCAGCAGCAAAAAGCTTATGTTGATTACGTCCCTTTTGGTTTTTGGATAGTGTGGCAAATGGTTCAAGAGAAAGAAAATCAGCAAGAGGAAGATCTGTAGAAGCAGGTTCAGATTCCCACTTGCACTTTGATTGTCTGATAACACAAGTAGCTAACTGATTCACCACTTGAGCAGCTAAAAGGACATTGGACTGCTCAAATTTACTCTGCAGAGTTCAAACAAAGGCATCATAAAATAATATAGAAAATAAATGATTTAAATATATGAAAGAAAGAATGGAATAAATGCAATGAATACTTTCAAGCTGCTAAATGATGAGAAAATAAAAAAACAAAAAACAAAAAACTGTTAACATAACAAATACCAATTAATGTAATTATATTTAAAATTTTAGATTGCTACATGCTCAGTTAAATTTTAAATATCATTAAGCGGTTACAACTTTAAATGCCAAAACAAATGGTTGACTAACCGACTCTTTTTGAAAGCAATGAAAAACATCCAAGGGAGTTTCTTAAATTTAAACAGACAAATTTTATGGAGCAAAGCATCAGAAAATGGTGAAGATCTAAGCATATAGCACATTAGAAAACTAAATCCCCTGTATTGAGATTAGGGCCGCAAATGAACCAAATGTTTGGCAAACTAATAAAGGCTCAGCTCAACAAGAGCTCATGTATGTTTGTTTATTTAACTAATAGAAGAAGTTGGGACACTTCCATAAATACTCAGTTATTTACTAAACAAGCTTGATTAACTTGTTGCTAAACTCATTTATGATCATCAAAAATATTGTTTAAAGCTCATGAACAAGTCGTTAAAAGCTCAACCAAAGCTCGATATAAAGCTTGATTATGGCTCATTTATAATCATTTGAATTCAACCTTTTATTTAGTCATTTAGTTCCATATTGCTAGAATGTTGAAGTGGTGTTATTTTTATAAGCTGTAAAGAATTAATTTGAATGTGGAACTTGTAACCCAAGTGGCCTTGCAGGAGGCTATTTGAAGCCACATTTTAAGAAAGTTTAATGAACTTCTAAAATTTCTAAAGCTTGCTAAGTTTTTTTATCTTTTAAAGCTAGAAAAAGATTGTTTCATTAAGGCTTAATAAGCTCGACTTGATAAGGTCGTTTATGTTTCCAAACAAACTACTCATTTAAAGCTCGTTAATTTGAATCAAGCTCGAGCCAAGCTTGCACTATGCTCGAACATAAATAAATTTAAACAAAGAATCAAGATTGAAAATTATTAAAAATTCTTAAATTGAGCTTAAACATAATTTTGATATACCAATTCATAGCATTATTTAGTGACAATAAGAAAAGAAATACTAAAATGGCCAGTGTCAAATTGGAATTAGAATCAAATTTTGTTACATATCAACTAGAAGTAAAATTCAATATTAAAGTCAACTAAGAGATCATCAAATGGAGGATATTTTAAAATTTTGTAAATTAAGTGGTAAAATTATTGAATGAAAAAAAATCAAACGAGTGAAGATATTACTCATGTTTATTCATGTTAAAGTTCAAGTTCATGCCAAGTGAAAATTTGGACCAATCAATTTCACTCGCATGAACTTGAACTTTAATAAAATTGTAATAACAAATCTATTCACTCAAATGTTAATGTGAGTAAAAGATAAGAAGATAATTTTCAGCCGAATAACTAATATAAACTTGTATAAATAAAGAACAACAAAGTTTATGAACATAAAATATGTAAAATCTATGATGCAGATGCTGACATATCAAGTAATAAACATGAATAATTTCTTTAAATGACAAATAACGTCGAGTGATCTCAAGAAAGATTTGCAAAATGAAAAGTTAACCACATATGC
This sequence comes from Phalaenopsis aphrodite, assembly GCA_003013225.1. Classification (NCBI taxonomy): domain Eukaryota; kingdom Viridiplantae; phylum Streptophyta; class Magnoliopsida; order Asparagales; family Orchidaceae; genus Phalaenopsis; species Phalaenopsis aphrodite. The sequence continues at coordinate 4,163,591 of NEWO01000003.1, read as the reverse complement.
CAAACCGTACTACATAAATATATGGACAACTAAATGAAAAGGTTTAGTAAAGAACCTACAATTACATGGACTGAAATGAAGGAACTAATTAAAGATCTTATTTCTTTATCACATCATGACCCATTATTTTATAAGACATCATTAGACAACTTGTCAAATTGAACTCAAAAAAAGTTATGGTGTCCTTAAGAAATGATTTATGTCATCTTACTTTACTTGCAATTAAATAAATGATAGTTAACACATATTTGTGGAAACTCCAACAATTAATAAAATTATCATCAAATATCAATTTTCTATACCCTCATTGGATAATATGTTAGACATACCGACTAATGTTCTCATTTTTAAATCAATTTAAGTGGTTATCGTCAAGTGAGAATTTGAGAAGAAGCTGAATGAACTTTGCTTTTAAAACAAAATATTTATTATCTTAATGCTAGTAATGTTTTTCAAATTAACTAATACATCTAGTACTTTTATGAGGATTATAAATTATATTAGGTAACCTTTCATTAAAAAAATTATTATTGTATACTTTGATGATATTTTGACATATAAAAAAATAAGAATATGATTTGGCGTACCCTCAAAAATAGGGGTGTAAACGAACCAAACACGAACGAACAGAGCTCATGTTCGTGTTCGGTTCGTTTGAAATTAAGTGTGTCTGAAATAGACTCGTGTTTGAAATTGTTCGTGAAGTTATTGTTCGTGTTCGGTCAGATTTGTTTGAATTGTTTGAATTGTTCGAATTGTTCGAATTGTTTGAATTGTTTGAAATCTTACAAAAATTTTTTATATTGTTCGAATTGTTTGAAATCATTCAAAATCTTAAACCTGTATGAAATTAATGTTTAAACATATATGAATCACAACACAAATGCACAATAGTCGAAGCACGACTCATAATAAAATCATAATATCAGATCTCAACAATAAAGAATTCTGATATAGAGGCAATATGCGACATTTCACTCCCAAAAACTTCAAAAACTAGTTTTCACTCAAAGAAACTAAATAAATCTAAAAGAAATATAAGAAAATTTAAGCTAAGAGATGAAACTGAAGATAAATATGAAATTATAGGATTTAACATAAGCTAAAAGGTGGACCTGAAGATCAAATTATAATTTATAGAATTTAATTTTTTAAAATATAATAAATTTTTAGAGTATACAATTATTTTTAAAATATGATAAATTTTTTATACATAATTATATAAACTATTTTATATTTCGAACAATAACGATTCGAACACGATCCAACAAATAAATGTTCGTGTTTGGTTCGGTTATAAATCAAATGAAAAGAAATTGTTCGTGTTCCTCTCGTTTGCTTTTTGAATGAATAGAAGACGAACTCCTTGATGAGCCGAACACGAACTGTACGCGGACAACGAGCTTTTTTGACAACCCTACTCAAAAAATCTTTGAAGTGTAAAAAAAAAATTATATCTAAATCTCAAGAAACTTTTTTTGATGTCATATGTCTTTTGGGAATTGTTGAATATAGTGATAGATTATCTAATGATAAAAAAAAAGACTGAGGCAATTAATAATTGGACAACAAGGTATTCTGCATGAAAATTAAAATCATCATGGTTCAAATATTTTCTAAAGATGATTCATCAAGGGATTCAATATTACGATGACACAAATTATAAAATATAAACCCTTAGAAATGCACCATGGCTAGATTGTTAAATTTTAAAAAGTTTTTTGTATTGCATTAAATGTAAGTACTTAGAGAGCTTTGAGGTACATTTTATTACTTTCTTAATGAGAAATTGAATAATCTAAGCGACAGTACTTAGAGATATGTAAGCTCTTTGCTAATTGAGATATTACTTGTTGTCTAAGAAATTTAGCATTTATTCCAATCATCAAACCTTAAAAAATTTAAACTCATAAAAGAAATTAAGTATAAAAAGCTAAATGAGTAGAAATTTTGAAAAAGTATGCTGAATTTATTAAAATAAAATTAAAGAGAGAAGCAAAAAAATTAGGTGAAGTGTTACTTTTAAAACAAAATTTAAATGGGACAATAAAACATAAACTTAAAAGAGTAATATTCACCATAATCATCATACATTGATTACAAAGTTCAATAGCGCCGAGAATTTTTTAGCATCAAAGAAGGTAATTATACTGGGTTGGAAAATTTTCTCGAGTTTAAAAGTACTGTAACAAAATATTACTAATCAAGAGTTCATTTTTTTTCAATAAATATATTACTAAAGACCTAGGTAAGAAATTAAGTATGGATTAAACTATAATTCAAAAAAATTAGATAAGGCTTACTATATAGCTTTAAAGTATGAAGAAATAATACAATTATCTTAATGTTAAAATAACAAAATCTTTTATTATTATTTTCAAAAAAAATTACTAACTTCTCAGTTCTCACCTAAAACCTACTAAATACGCACCAAATACTAGGATTATGTATGATCAAATTTAATCATGTTGAAGAAATTATGATTCAAATATATTCATAAATAAAAAATTAGATGTAAGAAAATTGAATTACAATATGATTATACATCCAATTTTAATAACTTATAATTTGCATCATAGCCTACATAGTATAATATGTTCAACCTGAATTTGAATTTAAATATGGTCACTTTATTATATTTGAACATAAATCTGAATAAAAACAAGAATCTCTCTTCACTTTAAAATTGAACAGAACATAAAAATAAAAATCAATAAAAAAATTGATCCATCTAATAATATAGCTCCTGATGATTAATCTACCAAAATTATAACTATATCTACAAATCAAACTAATATCAATTTTATTTTTGGCACTTTGTTTTTTTTTTTACTTAAACTTCATAAATAAAAACTTCTAGAAAAGATAAATTGCATCAATATTTCAATTTTATTAAAGACAATTGCCTTCAACGAAATTTCAATTTTTTTAAAGATGTTTTACATACATAACTTATTTGTGTGCTCTACTTGTTATCAATAATATATATATATATATATAGTGTGTGTGTGTGTGTGTGTGTGTGTGTGTGTGTGTGTAAGTTTCTTTAGTACTACTCTAGGAACAAGTTATATACTGTATCCATTATGAAATATAAAATATTTTATTATTACCTTTGTAAATATCATATTCTATTGCATTATACATTACTCAAACACATGTTGTACATCAGAATAATTACAAGAAGTTTATTAGTAAGACTATTGAAGATAATTTAAGATACATAAAATTCAAACCCGATGTAAAGTAATAATACATCTAAACTCTTAACATTTCCCAACTAGAACCTTTTAAAAATTAATTGCCTAAAAATTGGACCATATAATGTAATATAATAAAGTATGAAAAATTCTTAGAAAATTCTAGCAGGTCAAACTTTTTATGTATTGGATATGAATAGCCATTAAACAACAACTAATATCATGGATTCTTCCTTATTTTTTACTTCCTCGGAATTTCATACACAACACATTAAAAGCAAATCTCTCAAACAATTACATTTATTTTGTTGCTTATTAATAACAAATATAAATTATACATTGTGGGGGTAAAGAGACAAACTTGCATAAGATGATATAGAAATATTACACAGGGAGTCCGAGAGCTTCTGCAATCCTTTTGTTTAATGACTCCACCGACATAATTTAGTCTTCTTGTTGGGTACTCTTTTAGGTCCTATAGCTTATCTATCTTGTGATCCTTTTACAATGAACTTCTTAGACACGTGATCATATAAAAATTGACCCCTATGATTTTAGCAATTCTCTATGATTGTTTGTTACAAAGATTGCTGTTTTCAGAGCAGGTCAAGCCCCAATTTTGTCTTCAAATCCAAATGCCTTAAATTCATGCTTCCTATGGCTAATCAAGACGTGAATATTATTTTCTTAAGAAATATAACTTTGGGGTAACTAAGGGGGTACCTGATTAGTATTATTATTAGTAAGTTGTGCATGTAGAAAGCTCAATAAAATTTGCATTGAGTAGAGTTTTAATCAGAAGTGCTTTCCTCTCTACCATTGAGGCTCAATTCATTGATAAAGTGGGAAACTTTGAATTTCTCAAGAAATCTCATCACCTAAATAAGTATGAGGCTTGCCTATTTTTCTTTAGGTGATTTTTGTCTTCTACTTCTTATTTCTTGCTATAAATTTTATTATCGGCGATCTAGATATCAGTTTTTCTTGAATACAATACAACTTGGTTCAACCAATATGTAGACCCCCACTTGTATGGCTTTCTTAGTTTTGAACCTATACTTGCCATTTCTAAGAAAGGGCATCAAAATTTTATCTCAACCGAGTTACTTCATGCTTTTTTAATCTTCATCACAAGTAATGAATGATTGTTAAAAACTAAGTCTGTGAGATGTGATGATTGATTTGTGTGTTGCATGATTTTCTATACCTCTCGTATATTTTTATCAAAAAATTTAGATCTAAAAACATATCATATATCATCAAGCTTGTTCGATGGATCAAAACTGAGATTAAACACCATCTTAAACTCAAACTTATCATTAGATCAAACTCCAACTTGAGCACAAGCTAATCAATATTCTCATTAAAATAACTACGTGATGTCAAAAAGCTAATGGAGTGGGTGATATTTCAAGATCTAGAGGGGTCATTGAGGTACTCAGATTTTATGGGACAAAACAAGGTCATCCGGTAAAAGGAAGATAGGGAAATAGAAGCATATAAAGGTATGTGGAGAGAAATATATCAGCTTAAGTGCACCACAAAAAAAAAAATAAATAAATAAAATAAAATAAAATCTGCAATCATCCCCGATTTGATTTGGTTGTCAAATGTACTATAATAGGATGAAAAATTAGATCCATGAGATTTAACAATAAAGCATTAGTTAATATAATTATTGCATAGATAATAAGATAATTTAAAATGGATAGCCACGTACATGGTTTGATCCATAATGATGGCATTGTTTTAAAGTCTAAGATTCATGATGTCAACCGGTCTATTAACATGCAAATTAGGCAAAACTCCGAGCATAAGACAGTTTAACAATAACAATAGGGGGTGAGTGCCAACAAAAGCTTTGTGTGGATATGATACGTCTCGGCAACAAAATCAGCAAACAAACCATGATGAAATTGCAAAAAATAGTTGAAAAAATACAAATAATGGCTGCTCTCACAACAATCAAAGGAAAACAAGCAAGATACAAGGTTGATGTACTATGCTAGAGGTAGATTGTCTCTCTCACACCATAGACGTCGCAACAAACATCACAAAAAGAAAGAAAACAACAGCCACAACAAAACATGCATGCTCAAAAAAAATAAACTCTAGATTCTCCCCTTAATAGAATCTCTTCCTAGTGTTCCAAAAGCTTTCTTTCCTAACTCTCCCTCCAAACTCTCTTAATTTCTCCTCCTTGCATAGATAATTATGGTCCTAGTGGACCCCACCCCTCCATTTCCTTCTTCTGCAGCTCTCCCTGTTCGCCTCGCTTATTTGTCGTCAGGACCGGGTCGTCTTTGAGCCTATTACATTGTGTTCAGCCGATCCAAGGAGGATCGGCTCGCCTTCGGCCGGTTAAGAGTTTCCTTATTTAATTTGTTGAATTAAATTATGTATATTAATTGTACATATTCTTTCCTTATAGTTGAATGGTTAGATTAGGAATATGTATTATTACAAAATATTATGTACTATTAGGATACCTAAAATATATTGTAGAGACTATTATTTATTGGAATGAAAGCAAACGAAAAAAGACATTCAGTCTATTTGCTCAAAACATTGACATGGTATCAGAGTCACGTCGAATCTTTCCAGTCTGAATCTTTCGTCGTCTTCCCTAGCCTTTGTGAATCGTTCGCCTTCATCTTTGACTTGAGCTCATTCCATCTTCGTCAGCTGCTTCCTACATCTTCGACTTCAGCTTCTTCGTCGCACTCAAGGATTGAAGGCTTCGTCCGCTTCAGATGTTCTTCACTAGCCATCGCAGTTTTTGCGGCATCTTCAACTATTTCCGCTTCGACTTCGGCTTCTTCATCGCACTCAAGGATCGAAGGCTTCGGCTTCGACTTCGACACTTATTCCTAGATCGATGGCTTCGGCTTTGGCAAACCCTAGATCTTCAGCTTCGGCACTCACGGCTTCAGCACTCAAGGCTTAAGGATTTTTTGCTTTCAACTTCGGATTCCTCTCCCTAATTCCGTTTCCAGGCAGCAAAACTCCCCGCTTCTAAAGGTTCCCACGTCTTCATCTGCTCGTCTGGTTCGCTCGACCAGGTTGTTAGCTCTTCTGGACTGCTTCATATGTTCGTCTGTGTATTTGTTTGACGGCTTAGACTAAGGCGCACGATCCTTCTCTGTTCACGCCAATACCTGCCCACTCATTGAAAATCCTATTTAAAAGGTCTTATGATATTTAAACTGCTGATATATTTACTAAGGCTCTTTCTCAACAGCATCATCAGTTTTTTGTTGACAAATTGATGATTCTTGATCAGCCAACATCAATTTGAGGGGAGATATCAATCATGATTGACTGAAATCAAGTAGAATTAAGAGTTTCCTTGTTTAAATTATTGAATTAAATTATGTATATTAATTGTACATAATATTTCCTTATAGCTGAATGATTAGTTTATGAATATGTATTATCACACAATATTATGAATTATTAGAATACCTAAAATAGATTGTAGAGAACATTATTTATTGGAATGAAAGCAAAGGAAAAAGGCATTCAGCCTATTTGCTCAAAACATTGACAATCACTCTGTCTTCAGCCGGTTCAAGGATGACTGGCTCACCTTCAGCCGATTCAGGGAGGATAGGCTCCTCTATAGGCGTAACAGGATGTTTTTAGATATTTTGGTGAGATATTAAAGAGAGGAAATACCATCTATACATGGATTATAGTGAAAGGTGAAGCATTACGAATTTATCATGATATTAGAATTGATTTAATTGAGATAATATGGCAATGCACAATTAGATGATTAGAGAGATAAGATAGATATTATGAAAATTAAAATAGGAATGCGACGAATGGGTGTGGCAACAAGAAAACTATGATTCAATTTAATTGTTGAAAAGAAATCATACAAAACAACTTGACAAACATATAAGATACTTGGTTCAGAAAATAAGAAATATGATTTTTATCATTGAAAATTGTTGGGAATTCCATTAGGAAAGGCTGGACAAGTTAATTAAAGTGATACTTGGCAAGCATGCTTCCAAAAATCAGTTTGACTTAAATAAGGGGTGCAGATGTGGGCGTACCAGTCAAGCTAGGATGAAGGTGTTATTTAAAGTGTTTTGCAGGAACACAAATGTTTCAGTAAAAAACAGCAACATATGGCAACTTGAACAGCAAAAAATGCAGAATTAAGCAAATTTTGTGGAACAACAGCTATACACCATTAGAAAATAGCCTGATACTGTAACAAAACAGGGAAAAGCATAAGCGAAACATAAAAATGCGGAGTTTTGGAAAGCCGTTAATGAATAAAACGGCGGATAATAAGCTTTTAATAGTAAATTTTAGCAAGGGGGGCCAGCAGAAAGAGTTCTTGCATTTTGAATTTCGTTTCAGTAGAATTCAACAGGACATTACAATGCTTTTGAGCTGTTTTGAGTTTGGAGATTGGAGTGAACTTGAAGGGTTTAAAGCTGATCAGGTTGTACAGGCTTTGTTTAAGATGTAAGGCTAAAAAAGAATGGTGATGGTAGTGTTGAAATTGGTAGGATCAGCACACACCCAAGTACAAGTCATCAACAAATAAATGGGTTTTTGGATTGAATTCATGACCTAATATCAATTGATGGAGCAATGCATCAAAGATTTTCTTCTAACTTAATTCTAACCTAAAGCTCAAGAGAAGAAGAGAGTGTTCTATTGCGTAGAAGAAAAAGAAGAGATCGAGAGAGAGATCTGCAAGTGTACCCAACCAAGGAGAGAGGATGTGTGAGCCAGCCAAAATGGGAGAGAATGGGAGCATTGGTCTACAAGAGCAAAAAATGGTTTAATAATAAAATTGTTTCCTCGTGGCACATGGTATCCCCGAACATAGAGAAGAAAGGAGGTGCACCACATTCTCCAATACATTCTCAAACATGCTTAACGATAGAACTCAAATGAAACATAGAACATATATATTATTCACTCAAATAACAGGAGAGCCTAGTCTGGAGCAAAGCCAATAATAGTTAGTATAAATCTGCTTGTAACTGTGTAATGCATCACAAGCCATGCCATTTGTTTATAAAAACAGGAAAAAAAAAAAATAGAAAAACATGTTTTCTGCACTAACTATTAGCTCTGTCAAAAAAACCAAATAAATATAGAAGGCCACACATAACACTGTAAACCTAAGTCCTTAGAGCATACAGAAGTGAATGAAAGATGAGAATGAAATTGCTACAATATCTATCACATTCTACAGCACTAAAGAATAGGTGCTATAAGAGTCAGGATCACTGAAACAGAACAAATTTGGCAGAGGGGGAAAACACAAAACCTTCACTTTATCAGACTTTGGCGTAAGACTTCCTTTCGAAGATGCTGCCTTGCTGGCTCCAAGAATATCACTGAGCATGATAGCTAACCATCCCTGAGAAATTGGTATGGAATCAGGCCCATGGTCTTCAAGAATATATGAAAGTATTTTTATTGCTGATGAACGTATACTTGCGGACGAACTTTCCTGAAAAACCCACCGCAGAAGAATTCCAGACCACTTCTGACTTTCATCAAAAGATAAGTGCACATTACCATCATACAATAATTCTAAGACCCTCACCAATGCTTCCTGCAAATTCTTATTTTCCCCGGACTTGCTTGATATTTCCCTCAGCAGATTGAGGCCTCTATGATTCACATAAGTCTTCGCCTCATCACTCCTCTCAACAGAAGCAAGAAAAGCTGACAGAGCTATTTGTGCCAACGTAGCATCTTCAACTTTACTAGCCTGAAAAGCAGTTGAAAGAAGACTTTCACTCCACTCAGGAATAGAAAAAGTCAACGGCAAGTCATAGTCGGACAAGAGTGCACGAGCAATCAAACTTCCATGCCATTTCACGGTTCTTTCCGCCGCTGTCAGTGCATTCATCACAGCATGTCCATTTCTATCGAGTTCTTGAATGTAGGAGCGATTACGCTGAGAAGCCAAAGCCCAATTCGCAAGAGCCCATGCAGCAAAAGGTACGGCCACGTACTCCCGCTGCAGATCATCCCAGAGACCGGGAACAGCTGAGGAAACTACAGCCTCCAATTTTGGCAAATTATTGGTACTTTCCGGGAACTCGACATTTCCGGTCAGAAACATGGTTGAATCTAAAATGTCATCCCTTCCTCCCAAACTCAAGCGCTCATTTGTCCTCGAGAACCCTAAAATGGTTGTACCGCCTAGAATCTTAATTGCAATTCCCTTGATTCCAGGATCGCCGTCACCACCATCCTCGTTGCCATTACTATCAGCAAAATGCACTCCACCCTCCTCGATGACTTCGAGGGCTGCAGCGATATCTCTTATGTCAGCATCTACAGGTAGAGATAGCTTCTGCATTGAGTTATCTACATTATCACAGTTCGATGTAACTATGTCCATCAGGGCAGCAACAAGCATGCTTTTTCCCCTCCCAAGATCAGCTCCCTCAAATGATGTGTGCCTAAATTGCTGCTTAAAAAAAAGCAAGTTGAAGTATAAAATTCAATGGGTTTTGTAAGAAGGATATCACGCACAGCAAAACCACTCAGAGACTGCCAATAAATATCCATAACATGTCCTCAACACTTGCTCCATCAGTTATGAACATATACAGAGAAAAACATGTTGATGATTAAAAATAATAAAAACAATGCATGTAATAACAATTAACCAAGAAATGCATAACAAGCTATAAGATTTTTTTTTAAAATAAAATAATACAAGATGATGCAATAAAAAGAAGAAAGATAACAAAAAAGTAAAAATAAAATAAAATTAAAAAGAAAAAATACAGGGCACATCCTAGGCTGGCTCAATAGATAACCTAGGATTAAACAATATAGAGGAACATGAATCATGCATAAAAATGTTTTGGCCATTTGTGCTATCATTCAGACATTAGTCATTTAATCTACACTAAAGTGTATAAAAAACAAATTTTGGTTTCACTTTGCTAGAGGGAATAACAGGAGCAAAAGCTTGTTCTAGAACAAAAGTCTGCCACAATTCCATCTGCACATATTTCTTTCCTGTAAAAGTTTTTTAGCCATTATAGGATACCCCTAGCACAACTTCAGAAAAAATATAGGTTCTGGTTTATTCCTCCTCTATCTTCTTTTTAATGTCATTGTCACTGAACATGATACATTCTAAGTTTAGTGCCCGGAAACAAGTTCATAATGTCCGAGAATGCCAGAGTTTTGATATTGCTTAATCTAAGTACTCCAATAATCTCATAGAACTGAAATCCAAACCAAGGTACGAAATATTAGTTCGAAATGCAGGACAAGAAATGGGCATGAGACGATTTGAGCTAATTAGTTAAATTGATAGCAACCTTGCTTCGAACCCAATGAAAACAACTCATAAAGCAACCAACTTTCTTTAAGTTCTCTACACTTAAAACTCGAATAAAACGCCACCGAGTAATAGCTTTGAAGTTTGAACTAAATCAAGAGGCGGACACAATGACACTTCCTTAAGAAAAAGCTCACCTTATTCTGCCGCTTAGGCTGGAAAGAGAAGATGAATCTGAGGAGATTAGGTATAGCATGTGGCCGCCCAAGCACCTTCTCGCGCACATCTGGGTCAACAATCAGATGAGCCAGAGCCCTTGCAGACTCCGACTGCGTCCCGCCATGATCCCCTCCATTCCCCGGCACGGCAACACTCTCCAGGAGCCAATCCACTACCGCTCCGCCACCAGCTCCGACGATAGCAGACCGGCGGGCCTCACTAGCCGCTGCAATATCAGCCAGCAGCGCAGCTACGCGGAGCTCGAACCCTGATCGGACCTCCTGATTCGCCGACGACAGAACGGACGCCAACGATTTCCACAGAACCGTTGCGGCGGCTCCGGTTTGTACCATCCGGTCGAGCAAGCGGTGGCTTGCACCCTTGTACTTTTCTAGGTTTTGCTCCAGCTCTGCGTAGAGCTGGTTGATCCATGACTGCGTAAGGTCATCGGTCGATCGCGGAGTGTGGTGGAGATATGCCGCGACGGCAACCCCCGAAGTTAGGGCACCGGCTGCGGCGGCGGCATAGAAAGGAATGGATTTCGGGTGGAAAGAGTGGGATGAGGACGACGACAGGGAAGAAGGCGGTTGGGAGATAGCTTCGTGGATAGCGGGAGGTGGAGATCGAATATGGTCGATTGATTTAGCGTTGAGGTGGGAAGAGGATGAAGAAGAAATGCGCCGCCGCAACGCCGGCGGGGGCGGGAGGCGCGGCCGCTTTAAGACGCGGAACATGGGGCGAGAAATTTCAGTTTGCCCTTCTTTTATGCTTTCTCATGGCGGTCTTCTCCTCTTCTTCCTCTTCAAACTTGTCTTCTTTTATTTCGATTTGGATAAGACTCTCGCTTACGGATGGTTCGTGGTTATATTTGGTGTGTTGATCGCATTAAGAAGACGAATTTCGCGGCTGGGCATTGTTTTCTTCGATTGATGTTCTATTTTATATTCATGAGTCCTTTATTTTTAGGAGGATTTATATGTATCGTTAGCGAGGCTTTAAAAATCGGACATCAAATTGAAAAAAAAAAACCCTTCAAGATTTACGACATTTCTAAATCATCTAATGATAGAACTAATAATTGAGTGAACCGTTGGAAGATGAAAATATTCAAAATTTAATGATATAGATAATGTAATAAATAGTTAATATTTTTAATATAATTTTAATAATAAAATAATAATATACTAATATCATTTTTATTGATTCAATATATAATATTTTTATTTATGATAATACTTTTGAATATTTCAAACAATATTCTAAATAAAAAATTGAAGGCAAGATATTTTTTATATTTTTAAATTAAATATATTATTTATAATCAATTGATTAAACTCAAAATAATAAAATTGAACAATGAAAGATTGACATATTTTTTAGAAATTGGGTCAGTTCACTGGTTCAACACCGGTTATAATTGGTTCAATCTTGATTCTATGTAGAAACTATTCTAAGCTCGTACCAAACCGACTTAATAATTTGTTCACGATTGAACTGATAGGTCTAGTCCAGTTTTTAAAACCATGTAACTACTCTAATTTCTACAAAAAATACAAATCAAAGGGAAAATCGAGGATTTTGGGAAAATACCAATGTTGCAGGGTAACGGCCCAATTCCTTGTCCAAGGCGTACGAGGAGGAGGCTAGGAGCTGGTTTGATTATGGCTAAAAGGTCTAAAGCACACTATAGACCACTAGAGATCAACATCCTAAAGCTAGTGCAGATGGTTTGGTTGCTGGAGCTCGGGGCAGTCTCTAAGAAACTAGGGGGAGGGTTTGAGAGCTTCACCCAATCAAGTAGATTGAGAGAATGATATTAATTGGCTTCTGGTGAAGCTCATTGAGGGAAATTGAATACCCATCCTTCAGGCCATGAAAGAATTCCTAGAGCTGAAGAATGATGATCTTCCCCTCTAGGGCTTCCCAATAGGCCGCTTTAACAATTATTTTCTAACGAAGAAAAAGTTTCAAGGAGCATTCAACCGAGCAATACTATTAGTACATAAAAGTCTCAAACCTCTTTCCCTCCTTCATGTTTTCTATATCATTAGCCATGCACTATAACTATAATCATCCTTACATGTCAATTTGCATTGCTGAAAACTTCATTTTTTTTTAGTCCTTTTATAAGAAAAAATTGATTCAATTTTATTTCCCAAATTAGCTTGAAAATCATATGCCTGCAAAGAATACCCTTATAAGATACAAAATCAGCTATACAAAGGAATAAGTCTACATACTTAGAGACTAAAGACCACAAGATCTCAACCTAAAAATAGTAAAAAAAAGATCATGTGACCTATAGAGTCACAAGCTAAGGATAGTCTGAACCTAATGAAAATAATTACGAGCCCCTTTTTTTTTTGAGTTATAATTATAACAAGTGTCTTCCAATCATGAAGAAAAAGATAGATTTCTCCAATCATCACCTAGAAGAATAGAATATTCATGAAAGTTCTAAAGCGCTAGGGAAGGATCCCCCATTAAAAGACCATAATGCTATGAGGAATAAAAGCTATATAATAAAAAACACTTCAACACTTCACCTCGTGTATATCAAGTCATACAAATGCAAAAAAGTGATATGGAAGCCCAAATAAAATTGTTATTTTCTCATTCTTTTCCCAATTACTTATCAAAGAGTTAAGAGAATCAGAGAATTAAATGTATTAAAATAAATGATTATCATGGGCGGCCATATAAGATATTAGCAAGCCCAAATGAACATATATAATCCATCATTTTCCAAAAAAAACATACTTAACATATACCAGCAGTTAGGTTAATCATGCGGATTGACTTATGAAACTCACCTGTCAAGTACGAGCTATCGAGCTGTCTTTCTGAATTCACCTCTTGAGTACCAAAATTTGTAACTAGTTGTTGAGTTGAGCACATGAGTATTAGTTGTCATGTACCAGCTACCAGATTGGTCTGTCGCGTATTAGTCATGAATAAAGGAGGGACACATGTTGACTCCGTATGACTGCAAGCTATATGATATTCATATCACATCATTTTGACATCATTGGACTACATAGACATGCATCATGTTATTGTAGAATCATTTAATAGTATACCTTTGCAACCTTGTTGTTTTCTCGGTTCTATAACCTTCGGTTCATTCGAGCATTCTGACAGGATTATCACAGGTAATTCGATGTCTGCTGAGGTGCCCTCCCCCTCGAAAGGGTAGTCAAGCACATCGAGTTATTCCTATTGTATTAGCTCGCATCGAGCCTTCCTCTTCTGCAAAGAAGAGGTCAGCACCTGATAGCGATGCACACAATGCCGATTGTTCTATTCTAGGTTGTTGGTTCGTTCCTCCATGTTTTCATTGATATCCCTGACTTCGACAGTTACATCTTCTCAGGAAGTGCTACCATGAATTCGATCCCTATCACGGATTTGACATATGTTGTCATAGGTCCCTTTGAGGCTACTTCTGCTCCTAGACTGAGTAGGAGGGCCCGAAAGACCAGGAATAGGTTGTTGCAAACCCAGTAGCAAGTTCCCTCTGATTCGGGCCCGCGTGGAGTCTTTGTTTCCCCGGTTGAGAATTTTTTTCGTTGTTCTTTCTGGCTGCATGGATCATGTCCCTGCCAAAAATAGGTAGGGGGCACACACCAACTCAGAACACGAGCTTTCTTACGTCCGCTATTCAAGCTGACTGTTCTTCCATGAGTCTTCTGACCAAGATGATTGCTAGGGTAGTTTCTTCTATACGAGGAAAGGGTCCAATTTCTTGGTAGAAGATCGACTCAAATCTTAAAAACATCTGAGTAGGACATGGATCATCTCAAGTACATTCCTCACCCAAAACATACTCGCACTAAGAGACAAGGGTTCTCCTGTCAGTCCACTGCGAGACTAGGTTACTTACACTCTTTGGTGTGAATCGTAGAGCCTGTCTAGGAGTCCAGAAAGGCTCCAAATATGGAGCTTGATGGGAATGTGTCGAAAATAGGTTTTGTTTCATTCCCTACTGCTTCTGTAGTGGCCAGAAGTTGCGGTGTCGGGCTCATCCCTTGCATTACCATCTTTATCTAACATTAATAAAAAGAAAGTTTTATTTGTCTATTGTTCTCTTACTTTGAGTAAACATTCTATGCATATTATTTTTGGTACCAAGGAGAGATCCAAGGTGCACCACTGTCGATACCCCCCTAATTTGTACTTGAACGAGGGTTATTGCCTGCCCAAGAGGAATTGGGTCCAGAAGGATCCCACCGCCTCACCTCTTGTGGTTTCACCTCCAGTTTAGAAGGCTACAGTTCTGATCCTGGAGCAAGTTGTCTCCTCAGTCAATCGTAGCTTGAACCTACCTCGGGTTAACCCCGAGGGTAAGCCCAAGTTTGACTTTAGGGGGATCTGTTCGGTGATCTTCTTGATATTTTCGGTGACCTCCTTGGTGAGGAGTTGCATGATTTATGATAAAAAATGGCCATGACATGGTAGTGACCACTCGAGGTCAAAGATCTGCTATTGATGACCTTGCACTTAAGCTCAAAGTGGATGATCATCACAAGCTTGCTACGGCTCAAGATGCCCTTACAATCGATCAATGGGGTCCTACTCCTAAGGAGAATATTGCATTTCTACAGTGCCAGATAGTCATTCTCACTGCACAGATCACTGCGTTAAAAGATGATCTGGCTAGGTCCGACGTAGTTTCACCTTTGACATAGGCAAGACATGTTTGGTGATGCCCAACGTGCAGCCTGAACTTGTGAGACATGTACATGCCACTTCTTTTGATGCGACCCACCATGAGTAGGCACCTTCTAACTTGCACTTACAGTCCTTGGTAGACGCGAGAGTCAAAGTTGCCTTAGCTGCTCAGCAGGGCGAGACTGTAGTTCGGAGAGGTAGACCTTACCTGATGCATATGAGTACATATCATAACCTCCGGTGTTCGTCCCTTCGCTTTTCAAGCAGTTTGATGGATTTCGAAGTCCCCTTCAACATATTGCTCAATTTCTTGTGTTGTGTTGCAACATCGGGAATAATGATGTTTTGCTCCTTTGCCTTTTTATTACTAGCATGATTGGATTTACTTTTGAGTGGTATGTTGTCCTCCCTAACGACACATTCAGAATGTTCGTCGAATTAGAGGATGCGTTCTTAAAACGCTTTATCGGCGCGCGTCATTCAGTCACTTTGACTGATTTGATATTGGACACCAAAATGCCAATGAATCTTTAATAGATTTTGTTATTTGTTGGCATAACTTAAGCATGAAGTGTGAGCCAAGGGCTTAATTTATGTTTTGCTCAAGATTACTCCTATTAATACCTTCGAGGTATTGATAGAGAAGGTAACTAGTTTGTAGGATAGTGCAGTGTCTTCGGTTCTAAAGTCTGATGATGAAACCAAAGGAAAAAAGCCTTTTTGGACCAGCCCTTCAAGAAGGACACAAGAGAGATTAGTGTTGGCTGAAGAAATCTATCATGTATATCGAATAAGCTCACTCATCTTCTTAGAATGAAAAGACCAAGCTTCCGAGTAGAAGAATTTTAGGATATACTCTTTTAGAAGAGATTGTCAGGCTAATCGATAGTATTTTGATCTACTATTTAAATAATAAATGTATTTTGACTCATGGCCCAACCTCAAATATATTTAATTTTATCAACATTTAGCTCATAAGCTTTATAGATATTTCTCAGAATTAAAATAAATATATCAAATATATTTATTTGAGTTATTCATCTAAAATCAATAATTATTTGTCTAATTATAAAGTAAGATCCATGTTATGCCGATACCCAAGCTTAAAAAGCTTGCTTGCATGATTTTACATACAAGATTGATCGTCTATACAGTATGCATGTGATATAATTTAGTCGCATGTTGATGAAATTAATATTAAAAAATTGAGTATCATGCGATGAAAATGTCTAATTCTCATCAAATTACCATTTTAATTTCTACCACAAACAAAATTTTGCAGCATACAACTCACTTTATATTCTTATTTTTTATGTGCTAACTTCTCACATCTATACCAATTTCATCGATCTTGAAATCTCTTCTTTGATCAATATTTTCATTCTTTTTGGATTCATTCAAACTTGACATCTCTGGAAGCATCCAAATTGTCCATCAAAAAGTTAAAATCTGTTGATTGGTAACAAAG
This sequence comes from Phalaenopsis aphrodite, assembly GCA_003013225.1. Classification (NCBI taxonomy): domain Eukaryota; kingdom Viridiplantae; phylum Streptophyta; class Magnoliopsida; order Asparagales; family Orchidaceae; genus Phalaenopsis; species Phalaenopsis aphrodite. Next base: position 4,146,745 of record NEWO01000003.1, on the reverse strand, counting down.
TTCTCCAATTGAGTCAAATTCAATCTCTTACAACAATCACATATGTGTGATGATCTTTATTCAAAGCAAGAAATAAAATTTTACTTAGGATAGTTTCTATGTCATCAACCACATGATTCACATCCCACCCCATAGATCTTGACTAATTACATATGATTTGAAGCAAGCATACCGTTCATGTGTGGTTAATACTGTTTAACTTTAGATGAAGAATGGTAGCAGTCCACAACATCAAGATTAGAAACAACAACCACAAACAAATCTACACCATTGAATACAAATCAATTGTTGGATCAAATAAAGCTGAAGTAAGAAAATAATAATAATAATTATAATCTTGCTTTGTCATCAAGTCAACGCTTAAGAGCAACACAAAAAAACAAATAATCAGACAAAAAAATATGATAAGGTAAGAATAACAAACAAATCTGTTGAAATAAATTTAAATTTATATCTAAATATGAAGATAATTTATAAAAAGAGCATTCATTTCATATTGTCTTCTTGCCAGGCATTTTGACATTTGGTTCCTTAAAAAACTCATAGCAATGTCTGCCACTTCTTTCCCTTAGTCAGTTCGTCTCCAGTAAGTGGAAAAAAATTGCGTACATAAAACGTACGCAGAGCTACGTACGTCTGTAACCTGCAAACATGTTACAGGGAGGATTTCAGGAGGTTATAACCGCGTTATACCCCCTATAATCTCCTTGCAACCTTCCTATAACATATCTATGTATGAAAACAGAAACGCGGAATTTTCTAGAAGTTACATATAGGTTACAGGGGGATATAACACAGTTATAACCTCATAAAATCCTCTCTATCACCTGTTTGCAGGTTACAGTACGTCTTATATATGCAATTTTTTTCCCAATAAGTCACTCCCAACTTCCCATAAAACAAATAGTTTGGGATCATAAATCTTTATTTGAAAGTATGTCTACTTAGTATAATTTTTTGTAAGGATTTTTTTATTAAAAAATAAATTAATTTATTTTTAAAATACTTAAAAAATATTTTGAGAAACATATCAAATATATATGTAATTTTGTTTTAAAATATAAATAAAACAAATAAAAATTAAAAGTTTTATTTATGTGCAGTGACCGCACATCCGGACGATTGTTGAGACTAGCCGGGCTTATAGACCAAGTCCAAACATGCAATGATCTTAAAATATATATACGATTGAACATACTCAAAATAACAAGAAAAGAAAGCTCCATTAACTCGCAGATTGGATTCAGCAAACTAAAAGGTCTTAACAGTACTACATAAAGATTAAAATTTTACTTCAACCCAGCAAAATTAGAATATAACATGAAGAACACAAATAGCTCTGGCGCCAACAATATTATTGTCTTAACAACTGAAAGACTCTGTAGAGAGCAGAATTACAAGCCATTGAAGAAGTTGACAATCCGATCCATGAGCTCCTCCGCCTTCAAGCTCCCAGGCTTAAAACCATGATCTTCGTCCTCCAACTCCAAAAACTCCGCCTCCCCTTCCCACCCGCTCTCCTTCAGCTTCTCATAGTAAAGCCTCCCCCTATCCCTCAACAAATCCAGCTCCGCAACACCCACAAACACTCGCCGGCAGCCCAAAGTCGCCAGGCTCGGCGCACCCTCCGCCACCGGATTGATCCGCGGGTCGTCAAGCCCCGTTGTCTCCGGACACGCAATCGGCCACAGCTGATCGATATTCTCGGCTTTCAGGAATCTCTCCTTACCGCTCTCCGCCCCTTCGTCTCCAATCCTATCCTTCCCCCAAAACAGGGGAAGCACCATCACCAGCCCCTCCACCTTCTTTCTCTCCCTCCCAAGCCTCATTCCCATGTTATGCACTATGTTCGAGCCCGAGCTTTCGCCGGATATGAATATTTTCTCCAAGTCGCCCAATTTCGACATCCACGGATCGATGGCGGCGAAAACCCACAGCAACACCTCCCAGCAGTCGTCGTAAGCGGCGGGGAGAGGGTTCTCCGGCGCGAGGCGGTAATCTATTGAGACGGAGAGAACGCCGGCTTTAGCGGTGAGGGAGTTCATGTAGTTATGATAGATGGAAGAGGAAGAGTGCATGAGGCAGAAGCCGCCGCCGTGGATGGAGATGACGATAGGGAGCTTCTTGGGGATTGTGATGGCGGATAGTGGGAGGTAGAGGCGAGCGGAGAGGCCGGTGGTGGGGTTAATGGTGACGTCTTTGGATTGGACGCATGTTGCTGGATCGGCGGAAGGGGGAACGAGCTCGTCGGGGAATAGTCGCTCCACGCGGCCGCTCCGGTAAAGGCGGATGGCGCCGGGGAATTCGAACATGATGTCGTGGGTGTCAGAGGGGGGAGAGGAGGAGGAGGAGGTGGTGGAGGAGTTCATGGTGGCGCGGAAAGTTTGGGAGGATTATTGGATTTCAGGGGATGTGGGGGGTGGTAATTAAATTGATCATCTTTTGGAAGACATGAGAATATTTAATGAGTTATGAATATAATAATAGGTTATCTTTTCTTATCAGCTATGTTTTTAAATTGTTAATCTGATCTTTTTTTTTCGATGGTATAAATATTAGTGTAATTCTTTATGAAATTTAACAGTATACCGTTGACTTCTAATATGTCCGGAAGTAAAGTGTTAAAAGACAAGAGAGAGAGAGAAGAACAGGAGTATTATAATGAATAGTAAATTTATGTACAATTTATCTACGATATGAATCTCTATTTATATGAATGAGTCATCTTTTAATTGCATACTATACTCCTAAAATAAGTAAATACGGTGATAGTATTTCAGTCAGTACATAAATTTGGCCCGTGGTGGTTGTTGATATGGGCGAGCCTCAAGTTGGGCGGCTGAGATACTGGGAGTTCGTTAACTGGTCGGTCGTTGGTCTGGGCAGCCCTCAAGAGGAGACTACTTTTGAAGCTCAACATCAACTGCTTTGGAACTGGGGGATCCGTCTCACTTTCTCGATCTATTCGAGTTTGGAAACGACAAGTTTGTTCAAGCAGACCTGGTTAGATGGATTCTTCAGAAGTGATCTACCCTTTATCTGTCTGAGGCCATCGTCTTTCCGACACGTGGATTGGCCGGCTGAACACCTGGTCTTGGGTTTTCTCTCGGTAGGCCCCACGAGGCCACATCACGTCCTTTGTCATCCTTGAGATGTCTTTGTGATTCATGCTGATATGTTTTTTATGTACATATATATTGTCATGGGGCTCACACGATCCAAGGGTGACCTCAAAAAGAAAATTAATGGAAGAAAAATGATGTGTACCCTTAAATTCTCTACCTTTCTTCTTTTGAAAGGGATTCATATGGAAGGTCTTTCTTTTTTCCTCTCTTCTCAAGAGCAAAATATGGGTGGATTGGGTGTATCTTAAGGTGTACTTAGGTGACATATAAAACAAAAGAAATTAGCTGGGAATAAAGTTCAATTTAAATTTTGAATTGTTTAAAATTATGAAATACTTCCAACTTGATTTTCATAAAAATAAACCCAAATTTTTATTTATATAATTATCAGTGATAATAAATGCATATTGTTTATTATTAGTACTAGAAAACGTGTTGAGTTTCCCTGATAAGAATTAGTTGCCATGGCCTCACCAATTTAGAAAGGAGGCTTATGCATCTTCCTACAATGGAAATCAATGCAAACAACCTCAACTTCACCCTATTTTGAAGAAATTTGCAGTCAAATTCTTGCATCACCTCTCACTAAGAGATCTATAAATATAAAATTATTTATGTAAAATTTATTCTTAAGGGCATTAATATTCGTAAAAGATATTATTTTATCGAGTTGAAATAAAATACCTCGCTTGTTATTATTCATTTAAGGAACATAAACAAATTTTTATCTTCATATCATCAACTAATCAAAATATTATTAACAAGTAAAATCTAACTACCAAATATAAATCTCCCATACTTTTTATAATAGAGCCATTACATAAATATCACCCAAATTCTCTGTAAGCACACAAATTATCAAAGCATTACTCGTTACCAATGGGTTGATCAGAACATCTATACTCACCATTTCACACATCCTAAATCAACATCCATAATCACCATCTTCTTAAAACTGAAACACGTATTACACATTTTCATGCATATATTTATATATAACAACAAGTTACTACAAGTAAATGTCAAACTTTAGCTATTACTTACTTAAATACATAAGAATTAAGTGGTAGATATTACTAAGGTACCATTATCATGCAAAATTTAAATACGTTGACAGTTAAGATTTGTTGAAGAAGTTGGCGAGCCGCTCCATTATCTCCTCCGCCTCGGAGGTCTCCGGCTTCTTAAAGTAAAAACAATGATCCTCACCCTCCGACTCAAAAAACTCTGCTTCCCCTTCCCACCCGCTCTCCTTCAACCTCCGGTAGTAAAGCCTACCCCTGTCCCTCAACAAATCCAGCTCCGTGACGCACACCAACACTCGCCGGCACCCCAACGCCGCCAGGCTCGGCGCATCCACGGCTACGGGATTGATCCTCGGGTCGTCAAGCCCCGTCGTCTCTGGACACACGACCGGCCACAGCGCATCGGCATCCTTCACCTTCAAGCTTTCCCCTTTCCCCCTTTCTGCCATCCCTTCATTTCCAATCCTATCCTTCCCCCAAAAGAAAGGGTGCACCATCACCAGTCCTTCCACCTCCTTCCCCTCTCTCCCAAGCCTCATTCCCACGTTGTGCACTATGTTCGCCCCTGCGCTATCCCCTGCAACGAAAATGTTGTCCAAATCGCCAAATTCAGACAGCCAAGGATCGGAGACGGCGAGAACCCATTCCAGGGCTTCCCAGCAGTCATCGTAGGCGGCGGGGAGAGGGTTTTCAGGCGCGAGGCGGTAATCAACTGAGACGGAGAGGATTCCGGCTCTGGCGGTGAGGGAGTTGAGGTGGGCGTGGTAGCGGGAGGAGGAGGCGCGTATGAGGCAGAAGCCGCCGCCGTGGATGGAGAGAAGAACGGGGAGCTTTTTCGGGGTTGTGGGAGGGGACTGTGGAAGGTAGAGGCGGGCGGAGAGGCCGGTGGCGGGGTTGATGGGGACGTCTTTGGATTGGACGCCGGTTGGTTGATCGAAGGACGGCGGGACGAGCTCGTCGGTGTTGAAGCGCTCCACGCGGCCGCTCCGGTAAATGCGGATGGCGTCGGGAATTTCAAAGATGATTTCGTCGACGTCAGCGAGGGGAGAGGGTGGCGAGGAGGAGTTCATGGCTGTGTTGGGAGGCGGGAAGGGAGGAGATTATATAGACAAGGTGGAGATGCAGAGGGCTTCCGATCATTAAGGCGGTCCAGCCGATCTCAACGAATCGGATTATTGTATATATAATACATTTTTTAAGAGATTAACTGTTTATAGAAGGGAATCACGTGGCACTCTAAAAAAAATAGTATCTTAAAATACTAATTTAGGAATTTGCACGACATTAATTTAAAATTTTTTGTAATTGTCACAAAATAAAAATTGAGCTTAATACCTTTTTATTAGTATATTTAAAAATTTTTACATTCTTATTTGTTTTTTTTTGTTTTATAAAATTTGTGGTAATATTTGATAAATTTGTATTTTTCTTAAAAAATGTTAATTTCATGTATTTTTAGTCAATTAGTAATAATAATAACAATAATTTTTTGCCCTTCACACAATTCTTACATATTTACATATTTAACATCTAAATATCCGTATTTGCATGCAAACCACTCAAATCATTAATGTCACCATTTTTGTAGAAAAGAAATACACATTTTTATTCATAATTTTATGTTAACAAGATGTTATAAATATAAATTTGAGATCTTGGATGTTAGATATGGAAATGTTCGGAATTGTGTGTTATTTTTCTATCTCCTTTTACTTGTAAAGCTCACTGTAATTGATGTGTGCTAGGAAATTCGCGGCGGTAGATTAATGGATTTTTGTCTTAGCGTTGCACGAGAATTCAACACACACTCAGATTAAAATGAATCAAGCTGTGATAACACAAGAAGTTTTTATGTGAAAAACTCGTAAAAAAGAAAAAATCACAAGGTCTGACTCAGTTGTAAAAATCTACTATAAGTTGATGATTACAGATGCCCTTTGTCCCACAGGCGGGAAAAAATAACTAGTTTTCCACTTTACAACGTCAACTGATGACGTCTAGTAAGCGGTGGTTGACGGAGACCGTCAGTGATCAATGGTAGTCGACGACAATCGATGACGGTCGGCGATGGTCGACAGAGGTCAGCGGTGGCTGATGATGGATGGTGGTGGTCGACGGAGGTCAGGGGTGATTGGCCGCGATCAACGGTGTCTACCGGGCGGTCGACAGAGGTCGACGGTGGTTGTCATCGATCAGTGGTAGTCGGCGGCGATCGACGATGACGAGGATGATCTTGGACTTGAGCTCCTTCTCAAAGCCTCAAGTTCTCTCTTAAGCCTCATTCTTTTCATGTGAGGGTGTGACTTTATTTATAGTGTTTTGAGTGCAATTAATGCAGGAATATGAACCATTTTGATCGGACGGCCCGACGAGCTTCCCTTGATCAGATGAAGTTTGATGGACATTTGAGTGTCTTAATGATGTCAGAATTGAGTAATCTTGGGCTCATTGGATTTGTCTTTTCGAGACGCTCGATTCGACTATATACTCTCTAAATTTGACACCCGTTTGACCTTTCAAATGCCTCCGAAAATCCTCAAGTAGTAGTTTAATGACTTGATCCGGGTTTGATTTGACTCAGATTAGACTAACTTTCATATCATTAGGTCCGTCTCATCGAGCCGATCAGTTTGACTATAATTTTGATGAAATCGGAGCTCCGAATGACTCTTAATCGAAGTTTGAATGTTTCTTGTTAAAAAATTGCATTGAAATCCATGCTAGCTGATGGAAATTTGTTGGTGGCGTATCATTAATTTTAATGGAAATTAAATTTTCTGTTTCACTCATTAGTAAGATTTAATTTAGCGCTACCTTATTTGGTTTGGTTTTAAAGAGCTAAGAGAATCCACGTTAGATACTTGTATTTGAATGCATGACTTAATTTTAACTGTTCAATCATCATTTACACTTCAAAACAATTATTTTATTTGTTAAAATATGTTATAATCTAGGATTATCCGTAGGAGACTACAATCACAACCAGTTTAAAACAAATATGTTTAATAGAATAGAAAGATCACCATTTGATCTTTGCAATCATTTATAAGAATATTAGATCACATGTTTATAATATCTCAGAAGGTCATGGTGGCCGGGTGATCCATCATGTAGTTGGCCCAAGTGATCAGCTGGGTTGGTCAGCCAAGGTAGCCAGCCGGTTCAGTTGACCGGCCAAGGTGGCCGGGAGGCCGTAGCCGACCCAATGGCCAGCCGGTCTTAGCAGCTAGCTTTCTTCTGGTGGGTCATAATTTTAGGATACAAAAATCAAATCCATGGCATCAACACAGCTCGCGGCAGAGAACTACTCAATATGGAGTGCACAATTCGTGAAACTCTTTCCTAGGACAATACATCACTTGATATCAATAATCTTGCTATCACCAATCAAGATCACAACCTTTGGAAGCAGACGATCAAAATCAAACTGCTCCAAGATCTCCTCCATGGAATGTAATGTTTATTACTGATATCAATCAATGCTCTGAACAGGTTTCACAGAAAAGACCGAGCAGCATGATGAAAGAATCTGAATCAAACTTTCACCAAAAAAATAAAAAGCTGCTCTGCTTCTGCTTTACGCTTCTTGCATCCAGACGTGCACAAAATATTGAATCAAAATACTCAAAATGAAACCAGAATAAAGTACCATTTAAATCTCAGATATTATAATCATACAATCAAAAGAGATTCTAAAACAAAGAGCTAGCTCAGAATCTTTACGATCTCGAACAGTAAACAAAGAACAGACAGTAATTTAGTGTACTTTTTTATTTTGCAAACTGTAAAAGACGTTGATGGTTACGATTTGTTGAAGAAGTTGACGAGCCGCTCCATGATCTCCTCCGCCTTGGAGCTCTCAGGCTTCATGAAGTAGAAACAATGTTCCTCACCCTCCGACTCCAAAAACTCTGCTTCCCCTTCCCACCCGCTCTCCTTCAACTTCTGGTAATAAAGCCTCCCCCTTTCCCTCAACAAATCCAGCTCCGCGACGCCCACCAACACTCGCCGGCACCCCAACGTCGCCAGGCTCGGCGCACCCTCAGCCGCCGGATTGATTCTTGGGTCGTCGAGCCCCGTCGTCTCTGGACATACGACCAGCCACAGCGCATCGGAATCCTTCGCCTTCAAGGGTTCCCCTTTCCCGCTTTCTATCCCTTCATTTCCAATCCTATCCTTCCCCCAAAAGAAAGGGTGCATCAGCACCAGCCCTTCCACCTTCTTCCCCTCTCTCCCAAGCCGAATACCCACGTCGTGCACTATGTTCGCCCCAGCGCTTTCCCCTGCAACGAAAACGTTGTCCAAATCGCCAAACTCAGACAGCCAAGGATCGGAGGCGGCGAGAACCCAATCCAGGGCTTCCCAGCAGTCATCATAGGCGGCGGGGAGAGGGTTCTCTGGCGCGAGGCGGTAGTCGACTGAGACGGCGAGGATTCCGGCCTTAGCGGTGATGGAGTTCACGTAGCGGTGGTATATGGAGGAGGAGGCGCGTACAAGGCAGAAGCCGCCGCCGTGGATGGAGATGAGAACAGGGAGCTTTTTGGTGATTGGGGCAGAGAAGGGCGGGAGGTAGAGGCGGACGGAGAGGCCGGTGGTTGGGTTGATGGTGACGTCTTTAGATTGGACGCCGGTTGGTTGATCGAGGGACGGGGGGACGAGCTCGTCAGGACGGAGGCGGTCCACGCGGCCGCTCCGGTAAAGGCGGATGGCGTCGGGCAATTCAAAGATGACATCGTCGGTGTCAACAGGAGGAGAGGATGACGCGGAAAAGCTCATGGCTGCGTTGGGAGAGTTGAATGGATGAGATTGGGGAGAGTGGTAGATGGCCTTTTAGCTTTAAAGCCGGTCTTGCCGACCTGAATCAATCGGAATATATATATAGAATTGGGGACTTTTATGGCGCAGAAAGCTTCCACGCATTAAAAGCGGTGCTGCAGATCTCAACCAATAAGAATATTATAAAAATAGGCATTTAGATAGCAACCATACTTAAATTTTCCTTTTTTATATTTATATCAATTAAACATTCATATCACAAACTAAATACCACTATTTTAACAAAACAAAATAAAATAAATCAAAATACATTCTTTTCATATATAAATATGATGTGTGTGGGTTTTCAGAAATATGATATAATTTTTTTATGTTATTAAATATTTTTTGGATGAAACCATGAGACACCTCTTGAAAATAATTTTTTTAAAATACTTATTTTTAGGAAGTTGCATAATATTAATTTATAATTTTATCTAATTATCTCCAAAAGATAATTAAGCTTGATCCCTTATTTACTTGTTTATTATTTATTTATTTATTTTATTTATTTATATTTTTCTCTTATAAATTTTATGGTCGTATAAACCATAGCAAAGAATTGTGATGATGTCTGTAAGCTACGGATGTAGAAGTCGGGAGATGCGCGAGCAACAAGCTAAATATATAGTAGTTGGTTACATAAGCCACAGTGATTAATTGTTATAGTGTTCATAGGCCATAGTGATCGGAGTTGGAGCTGCACGAGCTGTGTACGATGTTATTCGTAGTAGTGAGTCGGGAGCAACACAAAATGTTGACCACGTAGGCCGTAGTGATGAGCCGCGACGAAGTTTGTAGGTCATGAGGACCGGAGTCAGGAGCTGCAAGAAGAGAGCTTTTGGAGTTTAGAGAAAATCACTGTTGTTAGAGTGTATTGTTAGGTCGTCTTCTGAAGATGTCATTGTGTCATATGTGGGGTTAATATTACTCCGTCAATGGGGAATGTCGTTGCACCTTATCGAGGGTGTATTTTTTGCATTGTCTACGAGAGGCGTCATTACATCGTATTTGGGGTGCATTGTTACACCGTCACCGGGGTGTGTTTTTACATTATATCTTGGGATATGTTGTTACGTAATCTTGAGAATGCATTATTACACTGTCTTCAGAAAAAGTGTTGTTGCACCGTACGTGGGGGTATTGTGACACCGCCATTGGGGTGTGTCGTTGCACCGTATCTGTAGTATATTGTTACTTTGTCTTTTGGAAACATCATTACACTGTACATGAGATACATTGTTACACTGTCATCAAGACGCGTCGTTGCACCATATCTAAAGTGTGTTATTGCACCGTCTTAATAACCCATTGTTATACCGCCTTCTGAAGGTGTTGTTATACCGTATGTGGGGGTGTTGTTACATCATCTTCCGGGTATGCCATTACATCATATCTAAGGTGCATCGTTACACATTCTTCCAGGAGCGTCATTACACAGTATGTGTGGTGCATTGTTACATCATCATGAGGGTGTGTTATTGCATCGTATCTTGTGTGCGTTGTTATACTTTCTTTGGGATATATTGTTACACCGTTTATGTGATTCGTTTTTACACCATCATCGTGGTGAGTCATTACATATCTTGGGTGCATTGTTACATAGTCTTCGGAGGGCGTCATTGCACCGTATCTGGGGTGCATTGTTACATCATCTGTGAGGTGCTCCACTGTTTTACAACGTAAGATATGATTCTGAAATGCACATTATGACTCCACAAGGGGTTTCATTGCATGGAACAACAGACAACCAATGATGGTCATTAGTGGTCCATAGCTGGTGGTCAAAGTTGGCTGGTGATGGTGGCTAATGCTGGCTTGAGGCAGAGACGACATCGTTGGCGGGAGTTGGTGGATGCAGCTGACTGAGTGGGAGGCATTTGCCAGACCTAGTGCATAATGGATGTTGAACTCCGGCTCCTCTTCCAAGATCAATGTTCTTCTTTATTTATAAAATTTAGGTTATAAATAAGGAATAAATTCAAACAACTCTGAGACAACGTTCAATGAACATTTAAGTGTCCTAATGATGTCTAAATTGAGCAATATTGAGCTTGTTGAATTCGTCTTGTTGAGACGCTCGAATTGACTATAAGCATGTTATATTCAAAATGTATTTAACCTTTCAATTATATCTGAAAAACCTCCAAAAGTAGCTTAACGACTTGATCAGGGCTTGATTAAACTCAAAATGGAGCAATTTTGGTTTTGTTTGACCCTTCTCGGTTAATCGTTCAGTTTGGATATATGTTTGCAAAAAACAGAGTTCTTGATGACTTTTAATCAAAGTTTGAATGTTTCTTGTTTAAAAAGTTGCTTTGAGATTCCTGTCACACCTCAGAATTCGTGTTAGATGGATGGTGAGACTTGGTTGATGGTGTATCAGGGTTATTGGTGAATGTCATTATAGAGGTGTTGTCACGGAAAGGATTTTCTAGTTTAGTAATTGAAACTATAAAACTATGAAGACGTCAGATCTGCATGATGTTCACGCATAATTCCAAAGGAGAACGCATGCTACTATGCATTGGTGGAAGACTTGGCTTGTGTAGGATACTTATTTACTGTCGAAAAGATGAAAGTATGAATAAGGACGAAGCAAAACTCAGTGGTGGAGCCCTGGGCTTGTGTATCGCTCAAGGCAAGGGGGTAGTTCTTTAAGAATGCAGGGAATAATACCCTCGTCGTTGATGTGAAAACCAACAATTGTAATTTTGTCGATTAACGTTTTGATAGATGAGGGATATCGAGTTATCATTTAATTTTTTATTGTGATGCGGTGGAGTTTGTTCGTAAGGATAACTAGGGATTGATTGGCTTTTTATAAGAGGCGTTTGAGAGTAAGACAAATGTCTGATACTTTCCATTTAACATTTTTTACTTGCTTTCTACGAGTATATGGGGTCTCAAAACTCCATTTATGATGAAAAGCAGTGACATACCCTGCATCTCGTTTTCAGAGGATTTATGTTGGAGGGGGTTGCATTGCTTGTTAAAGCTTTTATACTCAGTAAGGCTCTCGGTGATCAAGAGAGCTTCTATATATATAGTTCCAACAAATCATTTTGCTTGACTTATAAGAGAGAATGTACGTTATATGATATTACATTTCCGCACCTACTTTAGGTGGGGGCATACAATGTTTGCATGGTTGCTCTATGACTCGGCCGGTTGGGCCAGCATGACTTTGACTCGGTAAGACTTGTTCGATCGGCTAAACAGAGTCGATGCAACCGGTTGGTTGAGCATGATTAGCTTCAGGTCGACAGGACTGACTCAACTGACCAAACATGATCACTCAGTTACTATCATTTACATGTCTAATATCTAAATTTTATTTATTTTATATTTATACCACTCAAGTATTAAATATCACATACAAATACAACTACTTTAATTTAAAAAGTTGAAATACACACAATTTTATGCATTGATAAGGTGATTTATACATAG
>NEWO01000003.1:4097668-4122796 GCA_003013225.1 Phalaenopsis aphrodite | reverse complement strand
TCTCTCTGAATTTTTTTGTTATAAAGTTTGTTTGATTCTATGGAAGCATGAAACTAGTTGTAAAAATTATTTGTATAAATGAAGATGAAAAACATGTGAGTAACTTTTTTTCTACGGAACATGTGAAACTTGTGAAAGTGAAGATTTCAAAAAGTTGTAAAAATAAAGATGAAAAACATGTGAGGTGAATCATATTGATGCCTATAGAACTTTTTTTCTTCACTCTTTTTTATTTAGTGAACTGTTACTGTGGCCTCCAACCCTCATTGCTGACGTCACGTCAGACACACAGCTACGGGAGGAAGTTCTATACCTGCCCACGGAGCATCGGCGAACAGTGCAAGTTCTTCCGTTGGGCAGACAGTTCGATTGATTCACCAAATAACATTGATCGAAAATGGAGAACATCACTTGAAGAAAGTCTGGCACGGGAGCTGCACCGTGTAAATGTTAAAAATAATATAATTATCTTGCTAATTGTCATTGTAATAATTTTAGAGTTTTTTTTTCCTCTTGTTATGCTATCGTTTACTTGAAATGTGTTTATGTAATTCTGAACAGTTATAATTTAAGTTTGTACTAAACAGTTGTCATGTAAAAGTTTTACCAAATAAGGGCAAAATGGTCGTTTTTCAGAAATAGCTGTTCTACAGCTGTTTTTACACTGCTGCACCAAACAGACAACCAACTTTCCCGTAGCTGTTTTCCCGTAGCAACTTCTTGGGGCAGCGCGACTGCAGCTGAAAAGCTGTGAAGCTACAGCTGCGCCAAACATAACCTTATTTAATAATCTGACAATATATTCCGCGATCCTGACAATAACTTTTATTCTTCTTATTAATAATGAAAGAAGCTAAACACATCATCTCATGATCAACGTTTAGAAAATTAAATCGGACCGGCGGTACAACTGCAAATCGGTGGCAGGTCCGATTCTATGTAGACTATTTCTGCTCTCGAACCGCTGAGAAGTCAATATTTAAGAAAATATAAATATTAATTTATATTATTTCTTCTCTAAACCTTAAACTTTTCTTTGCTCATGATAAAGAGATAGACGCCCATTATTTTCTCTTATGGCCTCATAATAATAAATTCTCAATTGAATCAACTAATTCATGTTGAAAATTTCAATTTCATTAATAGCATAATGTCACGGACAAAAAATCACACATCGGCTAGATGTAGAGCCGAAAAACAGTATTTAAGTTATGAGCTGTCTTGGGAGGTGACAAGTGGTATCATAGCAGATTACTGTCTGCTAGGTGTGTGGACTCTCCATGGTCCATTGTGACCCTTGGTGAAGCTGATCCGTGACGAGGGCGTAATGTAATTGGGTGGAGGAGAATGTTATGGACAAAAAGTCCCACGTCGGCTCGGTGTAGGGTTGAAAAACAGTATTTAAGTCCTGAGCCCCGAAGAGCTTTTTTGAGAGTTGACAGACTATTTAAATTTTGTAGAAGAGAGTTTTATATGCATGCCACACAATTCTTATATATTTCTATTGGGGATTTGCATAGATACCGCACAATTCATATTTACTTACATACCTAACACCTAATTTTTTATATTTATATCACAATTCACAACACTCAAATCTTTACCATTTCATCACCAATAATGACACAAAAATGTTATAAATGTAAATAACAAACATTAGTTGGCAGATATGTAAATACATAAAAATTGTGTGGTGTGTATGTGAGTTTTCTATATTTATATATCTAACAATCAAAGGTTTATATCTAAAAAACATATGTTCATACATAGGTTCTTAATATTAAAATATTATAAATATAAATATAATTTTTTTTATGGAGGATGTGAAAGCACGTAAGAATTGTGTAATATGCGTGTAAATTTCCCTTTTTTTATGATTGAATTATTTTGAAGTGTACGGAGTGGTGATCTTTTGACTTCAAGGTCTTTATTAAACTTATGATTGAAGCTTAAATAAAATAGTACTTGGAATAGATGCTTTTTTATTGAATTCTTTGGCTTTATAATTGTTAGGTCAAGTAATAAATTATTATTCAATATGAAAGTCATAAGAAATTATTATTTGACGTAGATCTCGAAGTGATTGATATAGATTTTAAAATATTTTTTTATTAGAAAAAAATTAAAATTAAAATTAAAATCATCGGTTCTAGCAAACTTAGAGTGAATAACCGGCTTGAAACCAAAATTGATTCGATCTGAGTAAAATCAAGTATAGATTAAGCCGTAGAGCTACTTCTGAAAGTTTTTGGTGCCTAATTGGTATTTCAAAGGGATTCTAAATATGAAAAACTTATATTAAAATTAAGTGTTTTGATTAAACGATTCTAACGAGCTTAAGATTACTTGATTCTGATATCGTTAAAACACTCAAATATCTACAAAACTTTGTTCGATTGAAGGAATATCTCTAGAATGTTTGATAAAGTGGTCTAAATTCCATCCTTTGTTGTAAGGATGACACTTTCAGACTCTATAAATAGATACGTATCCCTTCATAAAAGGTGTATAGAGAGTTATTGACTTGATAAACATTTTTTGCTTCCGCAGTTGCTGACCACCATTGATCACTGCTCGTTGGTCGTCATCTACAACTGTCAACCACAACTGGCCGCACCCTGTTCACTGACATCGATGAATCCTACAACATATCGATGCACTCGAAGATGGTATAACAATACACCTCGAATAATAATAATAACACACCTCAAAGATAGTGTAACAACACACCTCGAAGATGGTATAATAACGCATCATGAAGGTGTAATGACACACTCTAAAGATGATATAACGACACACCTAGACTACGGTGTGATGAAATGTCAGAAGACGATCTAACGGCGCACCTCAAAAATGGTGCAACGATGCACCCGAATGATGGTGTAACTTCTTGTAATTATCTCTTAAAAACATTGTACTCGAAATAATGTGACCTTCTCTGAACTTCTGAAGTTTCCTCATCACAACTCTTCACTACGACCCACAACCTATGTGGTTCACCGCAACTACAACCTCTTATTACAGTATTGTCGGTGAATTGACGTTACTAAACACCCCCCGCCCCCCAACTATGACCTATGTGAACAACTAAAACATATGTGATCTGTAAATTATGTAGCTCCCAACTCCGTCATTTGTGGCCTGCAAACATTATTTTAGCTCATCAATATGACTTGCACAATCAACTACGACTACATGATCCACATCTCATTCAGTTGCCAAATCCGGCCTCTGTTACCTATAGAGTTATTGCGGCTCATAATTACGACATCTGTGAATAAATACGGCCTATGTGGCTCAGCGACTTACCAACGTTATTGTAGTTCCCTACTATAGCCTTAGTGGCAAACTGAAACGTCTGAATCAACCATCCACAACCTATATGACTGACTACAATCAGAACTTTCAACTACGACATCTATCGATAAGCTGGAGCTACAACCACTGTTTACAACATTCATGTCGGGTTACTACCTTCATAGCAATTGACATGGTCTTTGCGGCTCGTTAAAATCATCATTGTTGAAATACTATTGTATATCAAGTTGTAATTCTATCTTTTCCGATTCAGGAGAAGAGTTAGTCTATATATTAATAATTACACAGTATATTACTTCGACTGGGCCAAGTCTCATATTTTTTTTGTCAAGAATTTCCATGTAAAACTNAAATATGGCCTATGTAACCAACTAAAACATATGTGGTATGTAAATCATGTAGCTCCCAACTCCGTCCTTTGTGACCTATAAACATTATTCTAGCTCATCAATATGGCCTACACAACCAACTACGATTACATGATCCACATCTCATTTAGCCCCCAAATCCGGCCTTTGTTACCTACAGACGTTATTGCGGCTCATAATTATGACCTATGTGAATAAATATGGCCTATGTCGCTTACAACTTAAGCAACTCTCATCTCTGGGCTCAGCGACTTACAAACGTTATTGCAGTTCCCTACTACAACCTTAGTGGCAAACATAAAAGTCTGAAGCAACCATCTACAACTTATATGACTGACTACTATCACAACTTTCAACTACGACATCTATCGATAAGCTGGAGCTACAACCACCATTTACTACATTCATAGCGAGTTACTACCTTCATAGCAATTGACATGATCTTTGCGGCTCGTTAAAACCATCATTGTTAAAATACCACAGTATATCAACTTTGTAATTTTATCTTTCCTGATTAGAAGAAGAGTTAGTCTATATATTAATAATTACACAGTATATTACTTCGACTGGGCCAAGTCTCATATTTTTTTTGTCAAGAATTTCCATGTAAAAATTATGGAGTCTCTTCTCTCTACTTTTCTTTTTTATATATGTGTGATGAATCTCAGACTATGCAGAGATGTTAATTTGTCATTCTACTTTCATGAATATTTTAGCACACATTAATGATGAAAACGTATGAAGATAGATTTTGAAAAGTGGATCCCATTAAAGATGCTATCGATAGAATGATTTTGTTGTCTAAATCATTGATACAAACTCAAAGGCGAAAATATTTCAAATAATTGTTTTAGCAGAGAAGTGAGTTTTCAAATAAAAGAAAAAAATTTCCCGATTGTTCTAGGTGCTTATAATAGAAAGTTTGATGAAAAATTAATCAATTTATGAGTGCAGTGTTAAGCTGCCTCTAAAAAACAGGCTTAATTTGGAAAAAAAAGCAGTTCAATCAAAATAAGCTAATCAATTTCAGACAATAAAGCACCCCATAGAAAGCATGAAGACCAAACATATAACCAGATGATTTTTATGTTGGTTTTCACCAGGAGCACCTAATGGAAGATTTTCTCGATCCAAAGGATATACGAGCACATGAGTAAGTTGTGATTCCATTATATAAAAAAATGAGTATTTTGCTTATCCATTAATTGTAGAATTCGTCGCCAATAGGTGCTCCGGACTATGGCTCGGGTAGGGTGCTCCGGACAAAGACGCAGGTAGGGTGTTCCGAACCCTAATTTTTACGTAGTACGCGTAGGAGGGGTCTGTAACTTCCCTTGACTTCTAGGAAGCTCTGAATGGATATAGAGGAACCTCAAAACACCAGGATGGACATCAAACATGTTTAATGTCCTGAGTAGGCCCGCACAATTGTGGATTCCCCCATATAATGATGAATCGTCACAGACCCTGGTTTCATGCCCCAAACACATATTGAAGATTTCGAAGGGGTGTCTTGAGCTATAGGATGCTATGAATGAGTTGTGAATTGTCCCAGGCTAATCAAATAGACACCCTACACACGTGACATAAAAAATTGACGCTAACAACTGTGATGCTTGGGGTGATGAAATTTGCATGTTATGATATTCAACAGAGGTGTTGAAGTTTTATGTGTGAGTGTTGTGTAGTAAAGATAATGTAGAAAGGAGTGGATCAATAATTAAGTATGATCAGTGTGGGAATGAGAAAATTAAGTAATGGGAAGTAAGCGAGTGTAAGTGGTAATAGTAGATGTGAGATAAGTAGAGAGGGTGGTGAAAGAGTATTATGAATAATAGAGTTATTAGTGGGCACTTGAAGGAGGTGTTTGTAGAGAAAATGTTCATAAAAAAAAGTAATATGACTTGAGATGAGAATTTTTTTGGCCTAAATATCAAAACACTTATAGCCTTTGTGTTGTTGGCAATATCCCAAAAAAAGACGCATGGGGCTTTTAGAGAGAGTTTGTGAGAAATATTATGGGGTTAGTAGAGAAAACATAGACAACCAAAGATTTTAAGATATTGATATTCAGGTTTAGTTTTGTGTAATAATTGAAAAAGTGATTTTTTGTGTGATTGTAAAGGTAAGTCTATTTATTAATAATTGTTTGTTTGTATAGTTTCTATCCAAATTGGATAGAAATACGATCTGTGTTAAGAAGGGTTCTAGCAGTTTCAACCAAGTGGCGATTTTTTTTTTCCGTAATACCATTTTGTTCAGGAGTTTGAGGACAACTAAATTGATGTTTGATGCTTTGATCTTGTAGAAAAATTAAGAGCATCTGACATATATTCACCTCCTCCATCAATCATAAAGTATTTTATATTTGCTTTGAATTGATTTTTTAACATTTATGTAGAGAATTAAAAAGTATTGTGGCTTTAGATTTATGTCGTAAAGGTATGCACCAAAAAAAAAAAATGAATCAATAAAAGTAGCATAATATGTGTACCCTTCTATTGAAGAATTAGGAAAAGGTCCCTAAATATTTGAGTGTAAGTTTTCTAATATCTAATATGTTGTACAACTACAATCAAAAGATATTTTATGACTTTTATTTGATAACAATCATGACATGGATGAGTAGTTACAAGAAGTTTTAGGTGAGGATGAGCATGAGAGACCATGGACATGTCCTTCTTGTGAGGGTGCACTAATCTTTGATGCAAAATATTTGAGCTTTTGACAGTGTTAAAGGCTGTAATCGGGTAAAGCCCTTTGATCAATTGTTCCAGTGAGAAGAATTTTTTTGGTTGCTAAGTGCTGAATTTTAAAACTATTAAAATTGTTACCATTGAGGATAACTTGACAATTCTTGTCTTTTAACTAATATGAGATTATGAGATATTTTATTTACTTTAAAGATGGGGGAGGGTTTAAGCTTACTGTTTGGTGTTGGAAGAATGGCGTTCCCTATATGGCGATTTCAGTGTCTTCACCATTGCCAACCTCCGGTTTGTCAAATCCTGTGTATGGAACTGGCTGTAAAGTTCTCATATGAGGAGTGAGATGAGATGTTGTTCTAGTGTCCAAAACTCATTCTTGTGGCCGAACATTAAAATGAGTCATGAGGGCAGTAACTTGAAAATTGGAGTTTGTTTTGTATTGGAGATTTGTTATGTGTCAATATTGAGTGACTGAATAACCCTTTTTGTTACAAATTTGACATGTCACAATAGTTTTGGGTTTCGGCATATTGTTGTTTTGATATTTTTTATTTGTGAAGTTCTTATTGAAGTTCCTTTGATTTTGGCACCCTCCTTTGCTTCTATATGTCATTAAAGTTAAATGTTGGATTATTTTAGTCGTTTCATTTGCCAAGTTGCATTTCTCTCTATGTAATAATGAGTAGAAATCTTCTAAATTTATCGGGTCTAGTTGTGTTCCAATGGCGGCCTTGAAACATTGATGTTTTTGTTGTAAGTCATTTAGAATATAAAGAATTATATCTTTAATTTCAATATTGGAACCGGTGGCTGCAATATTTTCCACTAAATTCTTGATGACAGTGAGATATTGAATCACTGTGTTTTCTCTCATAGTAATGTTTTGAAGTTCGTTCTTGAGTTGTTTAATTCTCGATCTGTTTGAGGATTAAAATCTCTTTTCTAAGCTATGCCATATTTCGGTTATATTTACTGATGTGAAGAATTTATGGGAGAATTGAAGGGGAAATGGTGGACAAAATTACAATGACTGTTTCTTTCTATAAATTGTCATAAGAGATAACCTTGATTGTCAATCAAAGTTCCAGTCCCATTATGATTGAATCTTGATATTTATCTCCTTTATCTTGTTGAAAAATGTGGTGGGTTGTTGATCTGTTTATGCTAAGGTTGGGGAGATCGAATCCATGTTGTTTTTAAGCTTTTGCCGCTCAGACACCGAAAAGAAATACATCAGGAAGAAGATGAGAAATAGGGAAGAAGACAAGGAAGGGAAACGTGCTTGAAGAAAGATAAGTGAATAACGTTTTATTTCAGTTTAATACATCATATGAGGGTATCTATAGGCCCTTTTATCCAAAGCCATAATTTAAGGAAAAAATGTCAAATCGTTGCAAAAACAGCTGAAGAAAACCAGACTGGTTATCATATGTTAGACAACGCTGATAATAATAAAAACAAATAAATAAATAAATAAAATAAAATTAAAATTAAAACGTAATATAAACAACACAGCTTCTTTCACGACTTAATCGAGTCCCCCCCCCAGTTATATATAATATACAGACTAATGTACAGCTTTGCTGAAATGTTACTGCGTGTGAAATAACTGATGGAAATATTAATTCAAAAGAATTATACAGTATGTCGCATTTGATGGCGTTATGAGGAACAAAGAAATACCTGAACCACACCAACAGAGGCGTGAGGCGTGCCTAATTGCCTATTGAATGATTGATTTTCCTTTGAAGGATGGTCTACAACTGTACAGTGGAAGGCTAGGAGAATATCTGTTGAATGACTGTCTCGGCATTCCCGTTATACTGTATTAGAAGATGGATTGCATCAGCCCTCGGTAAGGCCAGGAACTCCTGCACAGCATTTGATCAAGAAAATGTTTAGGATGAACAAAAATTAAAGGAGTTTTTTCTCTACTTTCTACTTCTAGATTCTTTCATCCACACGTGTAATTTACCATTAAACATAACATTTCTACCTAATTTGAACTACTTTACTGAAATAGGACACAGCATTTGATTTTAACAAATAGCCCAAACAGTCCCCTTTAGAAAATGCTAATATACAGGAGCAATAGCCTCATCATCAAGACATGCTTGTAAGGATATAGTACATGTAAGAATAATACAAAGAAACTCTTTAAACCACAGTGAAATCAAAGAAAAAGAATGTAAAAGATAGATTTTTATTACTCTAATCAATAGAAAATTTCTTGCTCAAGCAAAATGATCATTAGAAGAATTCGGAAAACGGAAGATATTCGTAGTCAAGCATTGGTTTAAATAAATGCAGAGGCCAGCAAAAAGGTCAACATATGAATTATCATGTTGATACATAAGAAGCCACATGGTTCATTAAACCATGTCAATTATTAATGAAGAAGCATGGGTCTTAAGCTTTTAGAGTATTTGTGTTTATGGAGGGATACTTTAGAGATTTTCATGTGCCTTGTGTTACATTGAAATAAGCATTGGATTTGAGAGATGGAACCGCCAAGTATTCGACTCATAACAAACTAAGTTCAGTCATCAAGATGGGTCCACTCAGCTACATTAGAGAGGCTTGAGTAATGCTCCCGGTTGGATATTGAGATGGTCTTAAAGGTGAACCTGAGAGAACTCCAAGGGCTTACAATGTTCTCAAAGCAAATTTTATGGTGATTTGATGCATGTCTATCATAGAATGGAGGTAATAGGTGTAACAATTTTGGGGCTTGTATTGCTTCCCTTCTCAAGTCCTATTTAAATTTCAAAATAGGTCTGAAAAATCAAACATACTCGAATTGTCATGCCCTCTTTATTTTAACTAAAGCCACCGTCTCTAACGACAACATCAAAGAATTTCATCTTCATTAATAAGGCCATTCAAGCTAGAAAATTAAAGAAGAATCTGTTGATTCTCCATACCCCCGCTGCTCCCGTTATGCTATCATCCCCTCAAAACCCAACAAGGTTGACTATTCACGGTAATTACAAGTACTCGCCAGCACTGCATTAAACTACAGAACATGGATGTAACTCGGCGCAATTTCTAACAGAGACTCATTAAACTCAAGTTTCAAATGACTAGAGCAAGGTGCACGCCTCAAATTGCCTAGCATCAGTTGTATCAAGGCATCCGTCGCATTAATTTAGGTTTGTCTTGTAGGGTTTTGGCATCGCTCCGTTACTATTTAGCATAATATATTTGACATCCTATATCTTGTATGCAATTGCAGATTGTTAATTAGAAGAGACAAAGAACATATAAAAATTGGGCTATTATGCAAGTATCTTTTCATCTTCCCAAAATTGGGGCTTCAATTTCTCTGATGTCTGGATTTTTATCGTTTATGTGATGGAGAAGCTAATATTTCAAGCTTCACCTCCAAACTCATCTCCACCAACATGGAAGCTAACATCTTCTCTGAGAAAGACTAAGAGTACATTCTAAAAATGTTTAAAATCCTTAAAAGAGTTTATCATTCAGATTCTGCAGCAACTAAGTGCATAAGCACATTCCTTTAAGATGAGATATGCATAATGTAGACCTCTTCGAGAGTGAGCTTACTCGTTCACAGTAAACATCTATCGCCAACGTTCTAATCTGACCGTCCATCTTCCTAGCACAAGTTGTATCAATATCAATATCTACCAGTGGCCCAACTTCTTGAATTTCATGATATTCCCTAGCATGACGACTAGTAGCTGCAATTCTTCCAAAGCGTGAAAAGTGCAAATATTTATTTTACCAATATTGTTGATAAAGTTTGTCGGGCTTCCTTTAATCAAGGTAAGAAAAAGGGTGTTCTTCCAGGAAACATTCCTTGACGAGTGGGTAATATCCAGTGATTAGGAAAATGTGCCATGGTGCTTAAATCTTGAAGAAGATGAAAGAAATTGAAAATTTTTCTACAAACGTCAGGTTTCCGCTCATTTTTTATTGACTGGATTATCACATTTAAAATGCCTTTTGTTTCACTCAATGAATTGATTTTTCACTCGTCTTTTTGGTCAGGTCCTAGCCTTGCTTCTACCTATAGCACTAGGCTGAGTCGAGTTGAGAAAAGGTGAGTTGGTTCAGCCATGAAACATTATCGCTAAGAAGTCATCCCAGACAACCACCCATAGTTATCAAGGATGACTACGTGCCTGCCATAGGTTCCCTCACAACCACAAACACCCTCGGTGCCCATAATAATACTAAAATACAGCTAAGATCACAGCTGAAAGAGAAATCTAACAAGCAGCAACCGCATCAGAACAACAAAAACTACCTTTTCAAGAAAGCTATTTCCCTGCTTAGGCACCACTTAAATTTTTTCTCATGGTTATTTTCCCAAAAATGAGAGCAATGCTTCACACGCACAATGAGTGGTTTAAGCCGACCCCACGTAGTGGGATTAAGGCTTTGTTGTTGTTGTTGTTGTTGTTAGTTATTTTCCCAAAAATCTTGTTTATATTGTTCAAGAAAGCAAAAGCAGACAAACACTCGATTAGAACAAGACTAAAGATTTGGCCAAACAGCTCCATAATCCAAGAATGCAGAATAATACATATTTTTTACGAAAGTAAGCACAATTAACTAGCTTCCACTGACATCGAGAGGAGTAAAGTGCCCAAATAGTCCTCTGACTATTTCCATGAGACCATTTTAGTCTCAGAGTCGATCAAAGTGTCAAATTAGTCCCCAAACTCTTTATGAGCTAAAATTATCCCCATAGAGAACCATTTTAGCCGTCATTAAATGATTCTGGGACTCAATTGAACTATATAGACACCGAGAGTAAAATAGCCCCCAATTAAGAGTTGGGGAATCACTTTGGCAAGTTTCTCCAAAGATATATATGTAAATCAGTAAGTTGCATGGCTTACCATAACTTTAATTATTGAATTTTCATCGTACAGGCTTTCATTTGAAGAGGCTTGAGATGGACTGCTGTTATCTTCTGGCAACTTATTACTCGAACTGGAGGTGGTCTGAGAAAAAATACGAGCTGAAACATCCGCATGCGCCTCAGCCATAATATCGCTTTTAGAGTGAGCATTGACATCTTTAAGACGGTCTATTTTAAGGAACTCTTCGAATCTATCTTTGCCCATCTGCAGCTTAAACCACTCATTGTGCGTGTGAAGCGTTGCTCTCATTAGCTTCATAAGTTGAGGTTCTTCGATACCTAGCCTTCTGCCCATAGCAACCTATGGTGCCAAAAGTAAATTGCAGATTAAAAAGGCACAAAAATAAATTGCAGATTAAACAGGCATTTCAGGTTCTGAGATATAAATATCAATAAATCACAAACTTAATGATTCCAAAGTAGCCAGAAATAAGTTTGATACAGACCAAGACGAATTTTCACCACAAATTAGGGCAAACAAAATACTTCTCACCAATAACTCAAAACGAGGTAGGCGAAGTTTCCCAACACCTAAAATTCGATACGTAGGGGATCTCTCCCAAGCCATAACCGTAATTCTCAAGACCACAATCTCATGCATAACCCTAATCCAAAACATATTATTTCTATTTACACTCCATAATAATAAATAATAAATTACTAAATTGTCCTTAGCATCGGTATAATAATACTCCCCTCCCAAAAAAAAACACATTGTTCTCAAAGTGGAAAAAAAAGATAGTGCTGGATCAAATCGTTCGGCTCCCACGTGGCGTCCTCATCTAACAATCTTTTCCATTTATCGGAAATTTGAAGTAACCCTCATGAGTTTGAATGCAATGTTGTGCACATCCTTTGGTCACATTTGAATTTGTTGGTACCTTGACTTCAAGTCAATATTGGAAAGCACTGTTGATACTAGAGTTAACCCAAACCACAAAAGAAATATAATATTTTTGTTGAAATTCAAATAGGTTACGACGACAACTCTTCAAAACAAAAAATAAATAATAAATAACCTAAAAAGACACTCTAGGGCGATGGTGAAGGCGGTGGGTGGCGGTTGGCCAACAGGTAGGTATTCTGGTAAGAGGTGGTGGTGGCAGCCGGGTGGTTGGAAGATGATTTTAGCAACAAAGGGAAGGCAAAGGAATGGCTACAGTGGTTGTCAGGGAGCTGGGATGGGATGGCGGTTGTCCTGGATGGGTTGGAGAGCTGTGGAGTGTCGTTGGAGATGTGCGATGGGCTGGATAAAAGATTAGGCGGCAAAGGGATTGCGACACAATAGGAGGGACTGGGGTGGAGACGCAACGGGCAGGGCGTAAGGGACTTGCAACCAGCATAGGAGGTTGTAGGTGAGTCTGCAACAATTGTAAGTAGAGGTTTTGGGGTTAGTGGCTCGAAGCATGGTGGAGAAGGGTGTAGGATAGAAGATACGGTTTGAGGGAAGGGATGGTGACAATAACTCCGGACAGGGGTGGGAGCAGCGGCAACAGCAAGGGCTAGAGCAGGAGGTTTGCAACAGTGAAACATGAAAGGTGGGAATGCTGAGAAGATTGTAGCAAGCGGATGAGAAGAGTATGAAAGGATAACTATCCCCACGAGAGCGAGTTACAGTCGAAGCACCCCTCNCGTTGGAGATGTGCGATGGGCTGGATAAAAGATTAGGCGGCAAAGGGATTGCGACACAATAGGAGGGACTGGGGGTGGAGACGCAACAGGCAGGGCGTAAGGGACTTGCAACCAGCATAGGAGGCTGTAGGTGAGTCTGCGACAATTGTAAGTAGAGGTTTTGGGGTTAGTGGCTCGAAGCATGGTGGAGAAGGGTGTAGGATAGAAGATACGGTTTGAGGGAAGGGATGGTGACAATAACTCCGGACAGGGGTGGGAGCAGCGGCAACAGCAAGGGCTAGAGCAGGAGGTTTGCAACAGTGAAACATGAAAGGTGGGAATGCTGAGAAGATTGTAGTAAGCGGATGAGAAGAGTATGAAAGGATAACTATCCCCACGAGAGCGAGTTACAGTCGAAGCACCCCTCGAACTCTTGGAGATCACCAACTTGGATGAGTTACAGCTGGAGCGCCTTCTCGCCTTTGAATGCAACTCTATACAGGAAAAAAATTGTCGACGGCTAGCTTGAATAGAAACTAAGCATAAACTAAACTTAAAACATAGAAAGTGACATATAAATAGTAGTAGCTAATTAAAGAGCCCCCACCCCCCCCCCCCACCCAGGGTGAGTCTGCGACAACTGTAAGTAGAGGTTTTGGGGTCAGTGACTGGAAGCATGGTGGAGAAGGGTGTGGGATAGAAAATACTGTCTGAGGGAAGGGATGGAGCCAATAACTCCGGATAGAGGTGGGAGCAGCAGAGCAAGGGCTGGAGCAGGAGGTTTGCGATAGTGAAACAGGAAAGGTGGGAATGCTAGGAAGATTGTAGCGAGCAGATGAGAAGAGTATGAAAAGATAACTATCCCCACAAGAGCGAATTACAGTTGAAGCACCCCTCGAACTCTTGGAGATAACTAACTTGGACGAGTTACAGCTGGAGCGTCCTCTCGCCTTTAAATGAAGCTCTATACGGGAAAAAAATCGTCGACGACTAGCTTTAATAGAAACTCGGCAAAAACTAAACTTAAAACATAGAAAGCGACATATAAATAGTAGTAGATAATTAAAGAGCCCTCCCCTCATTTGGGCGACAGGGGTGTCAATTCGGGTCAACGGGTCAGGTTTGAGTATGACTCGACACGAGTAGGGGCAACTCGACTCGACACGGTAGGGGCAACCCGACCCGACCCGAATAATAAATTGGTAGAGTTCTTAGACCCGAACCCCTAAAAAAATTTTGGGTTAACCATAACCCGGATTGTTTTAGTCGAGTTTGACCCGTGTTGGCGTGTCGAGTCAATTTTTGACACCTCTATTGGGCGGAAACCTAGCCCCCAAGATAAGGATCAACCGCCCCTATGAGACCCCTTGTTGAAGTGGTTTAGTAGTCCGCTTCAGCCCCAGGGCAAGCCTCGCATCAGACTCTCTGGGTGGGGGAGCTTCAACTTGGGTGGGGGAGCTTCAACTTGGGTGGGGGAGCTTCAACTTCATTCTTTAAAGCTTCTATTTTTTTCATCAGCGATCCTAGCAACAGCGAAATCCCACTATAGGTTACACTGTCTCCTAAAGTAATCCAAAGGACGCTTAACCAGGCCTGAAGTTGGATTAACCCAAGCCTCCCTGAACGATGGTGGTCGTTGTGGTAAGATATCAATCATGTTGTTCTGAAACACTCTTTATTGTGACTGCCCCGTGTCTGGAATCAGCGCCTCAACCGTATATCTTTAATTATCACCAAAACTGTTCCCACTTATGTTTTTTTCTACTGACAATGGCACCAGTGATCTTGAGCTTTCCAGAAGGTAGAAGAACAATGTGCTTCCCATCCTTGAGGAAGGAGTAGGTGTTCCCGAGCCCATCTTGTTGAGTCCTAGGGGTGGAAGGCATTCGTGGGAACAACGTCGCACCACACATAATCCTACAACTAGCTTCCAATCGAGAACTCCACTAGGCACTCATCAATGTTGACCTTGTTCTTCTTCAATCATGTTAGAAAATACAGCTGGGAGTACCTTTGAGTTATGGGGCCCGACTTCGCCACTGTCTGTGTAGACGCCGGGTTCTTACTATTCCCTGCATCGATGATGAGACTGCACACTTTCTTGTTTATAGTGCAACGACTGTAGAATATATTGTGACAAAGCCACTGAGAATCTCTCGTATCCTCATTCTGTAGGACCCATCGAAGCACGGGCATCTCACATTCATCCAACGGAAGATTATACACCTCACCCGGTTCAGTAATTGTTTCCTCATTGCTAACCTCTTCCACAACACCCTGCTAAAAAAAAAACAACTCGACTCATCGGGTAGCTGGAGGCGATGCGCCCAAATTCATGATATTTAAAGAACTTTATGGCAGGGATTGTAATAGGTGTGCTACTCTTCTCAAGCTCTTCTCATTGGAAGTAGCTCTATCCTTATTCGAATTAGTTTTCTCAACTTCCTAAGGTGTGCTCCTACTGGTGTATCCAACTGTGGGTGTTGTCTGACTGGTGGTGGTCTGACATGTTTTTGTTGTCTTTCCACTTTCAATGCTAAGGTCTGGACAACTCAAAGTGAACAATAAAACTGCAGCTGCATCACATTACTACTAACAGGCGTCAGACCCCTCAGATAGTGAGTTATAGTGTGTTCCTTTGGCTTGACCAAATCACACGTCATCTGCAATTGGTCGAACTGCGTTGTAATCTTCTCCACCGATAGGTCTCTCTGCTACAGGTGGTGGAGTCCCAGAAACATATCACGACAGTAGTGAAAAGGTAGGTGTTTTCTCTACATTGTCTTTCACATCTTCTCCAACTTGGTAATCTTATCATTACCTTTTCTCTTCCTCTGCCTCTGCAAGTTGTCCTACCACAAGGAGGCACTCTATCACGATTTGATAGTTGTAAGCTTCATCATTTTATCTTCTGACACCTCTTTGTACTTGAAAATCCGCTCAACTGATAGTAACAATTCGATAAAGTCGTGTGGATCCATACCTCCATCGAACACTGGTAAATCCACATTTTTTTCTGAATTCCTTATGTCCTCCATAGGTCACCTCTTTCAGCCTCCTATGATATTAGATTCTGAAACGTCATGGTCTTTTTTCTTCATCACTGAAATCCTCTCTATAAATGTAGTTGAATTCTTGTCTCTTTCGCCTCTTCGACTTTCCCTGTCACTATCGATGGTAAGTTCCCCTGGGTTTCATCCTCAATGCCCGTAAGTTTCTGTTGAAGTCGACGGATCCCTCGTTGTATCTCTTCTTATAAATGCTCGAGCATCTATCTCCTTGGTTACATGACTAACGTTTAAAGTTGAGAGTGAAAGAGTGTAAAAAATTGATTTAGGGTTACTAATTTTGAAAATCAACAACGAAAAATTAGGGTTAGGTCAAAATTTGGCTATGGGTTGGGAATAGTTAAAAAAATTTGGTGGAAGGGTGAGGATGATGGAAAGCCTAAAATGGTCTAGAATTATGATAGCTCTGATATCAAATGATACCGGAGTTAACCTAAACAACAATAACAATAACAATAACAATAACAACAACAAAACCTTTATCCCACAAAGTGGGCAGCTACATGAATCCTTTTTCTCCATTGCGTCCTATTTAGTGTTATATTTTCATTTAATTCTAATAAATTAAGATTATTTTTTATACAATATGCCCAACAAAAGAAATAAAATGTTATTGCTAAAATTCAAATACATTACAATGACGACCCTTCAAAATAGAAAATAAACGATAAGAAATCTACCAAGGCACCCAGGGCAACGACAAATGGGGTGAGTGGCGGCTGGTCAACAGGTAGGTTTGTTGGTAAGAGGTTGTGGTGGCAGTCGGGTGGTTGGAAGATGGTGATCCGGGGGCTAATGGTCCAGCAGGGAGGTTAGACCAGACGACTGTTTTGGGTGGAAGACTTTGTGTGGGATTTACAGCCCCCTTTACCCCTATTCTCCCACCTATCTTATTATATATTCATTGCATGTTGTTTAGGGTTTAGTTTTTTATTGTCTTTGATTTCAATTTGTTTTTCTCTAAGACGTTTCTCCCTTCTGAGAGCTATATCCGACGGCGAGAAAGTGCTCCGGTCGTAACTCGTTCGAGAAGGTGATTATCCCCATTATATCTCCTCCCTGTTGTCGCTAGCCATATATTCTCATTCACAAGCTCGCTACTATCACCCTGAAGCTTGCCCTTTTTGTTTTCCCTGCAGCCAGTGGTTTTTCCCTCACATTTCTACTTCTATTCTTGCTTTTCCCGAACTTTTCTGCTTCCAGTCGACCGCTCCAAGCCATAAAATTGCTGTCAATTGCTTTCCAACATCTTTCTGCTTCTAGACACCCGCTCCAGGCCTTAGCCTTACCGCCAGTTATTTTTCCCCACACCTTTCTGATCCGCTAGCACTCCACAAGCCCTTCCTCCCAGCTGTGTTTTTGTCCAACTGCATCAACATATTCCCAACCCAAGTTATGTTAATGGCTTGCTAACATTCCTGTACTCCTCACAACCCCAATACACATTACATGCATCCTACCACAATCACCACCTCTCCTTCGTCGTCGCCCTAGGATGTCCTTATATGTTTGTTATGTTTATTTCTTATTTTAAGAGTCTGTCATTGTAACCTACTTTAATTTCAACAATAATATTTTCATTCCTATTGTGGTTTGGGTTAACTTTGGTATTAGATAGTTTTGGCAATAAGGGGAAGACATAAGAATGGTTACAGTAGCTGTTAGAGAGCTGGGATGGGATTGCGGTTGTCCTGGATGGGTTGGAGAGGTGGGGAGGGCTGCTGGAGATATGGGCTGGGCTAGATAAGTGATGAAGGCTATAGCAGGACGGCGCTAGAGGGAATACAACACAGTACAAGGGATCTGGGGGTGGAGGCAGAGCAGGCAAGCCGTGAGGGACTTGCGGCCAGCAGGGGAGGCTGCAGGGGAGGCTGTGGCAACTACAGGTAGGGGTTTTGGGGTTGGCCGATGGAAGTAAGGAGGAGAAGGGTGCATGATGGGGGATACAACCCGGGGGAAAGGTTGGCAACAGTAATTTTGGACAGGGATGGGAGCAACGACAACAACAATGGTTGGAACTGGAAGGGTAGGAATGTCGAGAAGATGGCATTGAGCAAGTAGCCGAATGTGAAATGATAACTATCGCCGCAGAACGAGTTAGAGTCGGACCACCCCTCAAACCTTTGGAAAAGATCGTCACCTTGTATGAGTTATAGTCGGAGCAACTTCCCGCCTTTGGATATACCTCAGGATGGGGAAAATAGCCGCCTACAGCTAGCTTGGACAGAAACTCAACAAAAACTAAACCTAAAACAGAAAAAGCAACATATAAATAGTAGTAGTAACTAAGGGGGCCCCTCACTCACTTGGGCGGCAACCCTGATCCCCAAGAAAATGACCAACCGCCCCTATGAGACCTCTTGGTGAACCAGTTCAGCAATCTGGCTAAGCCCCAAGGTAAGCCTTGCATCAACCGTAGCCCCAAAAAACTCGTCCAGTAACACATCGATCACTGGAATCTTTGCAAAATTCCTATCATGTGCATCTTTGTGTTATGTAACTCGATCAAGAATTCCAGCCTTGCGTCCTGAATCTCTCTCAACATAGTCTTGAGCATCAACAAAATCTTTCACAAACTGAGGTCATCGCGAAGCACCACCATATCTCCCTTCTATATATTTTGCAATGTCAAAGTCGGTCCCTTACGAACTACCCTACTCTTCTCCACCTATCTCATTCCCATCCATACACCTGAATGACCTTCTGATTGAAAAGTTGCAACTACAAAAGGCTCTAAAGAAGTTGGATGCAACCCTCCACCAGGGTCCCATGATTCCCTATTCCAGACCGCAATCTTTAGAATCGATCTTCTCCAGCCTCGAATCACACGTCGTCACATTTCTCCTGCTACCGCCTCAATTATCTCCCAACACCTTCATTGAATTCAACATGCTTCAATTCATTCTCGTCGATGTGTTATTTCTTCCAAGTGTTACCACTTGAGTCTTCTTCCAATTGCTTCGCTAGATCATGTGGTTCTCGATTCGCCTAGAACAGTGACGTTCCCCTAATGCCCCAAGAATTCCCGTGATGCAGCTCGCATTTGCTCCTGACACCTTTGCTCAATCATGCGGCTCCAACTTCATCTAAAGCAGCGACACAACCCTGATGCCACACAATTTCTTCAAAATTTTGTCACTCACGTCTGTTCCAAACGTCACCACTCGATCCCATAATAAGCGATGATTGATTTGTGTAAAACTCCACGATCTTCTTCATCACTTCTTCCAAGGTCATGAATCTCCCCTCCACGAACAAGAGCCACCCCTCCACTAACGAGAAATGGTCATGCATTCCAGATTTGCTTTGTCCCATCTCTTCCTTTAATTTCTTCTCTAGAATATATATTCTTTTGGTTGTCATTAACATTTTTTTATCACAGAACTCGATAACTTTGGATAGTTGTAATCGTGCTTGAACAGCAAATTTCGGTTACGATGGAGGTGTGTATTGTGGATCGAGAGAAAATTAGTCGGATTTACTCGCCCTCGATCCCTTCATTGGCTTCTCAGCTATCCCGGATCGCGAATGTTTCGCGGGGTTAAGTCACAAAAGCGGCATTGTACATTGTGATCCTTCCCAAGTAGCTTGAATCGCGACTGTATCATGAGATTAGGGTGCGACATAGACACCTTGTAAGCCAAGATCTCATCTGCCTCCTTAATCGCGGTTGTTTCGTGCGGTTCAATCACGAAGGTGGCGACGCAAAGGAGACGTGTGCGCTGCAATTCTGTCGTTTGTGTCCTAGGTATGTCGTATTAAGCAACCTTATCGTTGTGCGCCCGCAATTCTTCCTAAGATCCCGTCGTTGGCTATGTGGAAACTCTGGCTACTCGGAAAGAGACTAGAGCACGGCCGATCCCTCTTCTTTGCCTCCTAGAACAAAATGCTCTTATATCAATTTGATACAAGCCAAGAAGAAGTTCCACATCAAATTAGGGCAAACAAAAAACTTTTCTTCAATAATACAAAACCACACAACTCAAATACAAAGAGATAAGCACCTCAAATTTAGGTGCCGACGTAACCAAGTTCTAAAAAGAAAAAACAAGAAAACAAAAGGAATGAACATTTCCATGAAACTGTATATAGCCAATTTCCACATTTTACATGTGCCTTAAAGAGACCCAAGGATGACATGGACTCGGAAAAATGATGAACACTTCTAATGAAATTGTTAATGCACAATTAAAAAAATATATTAGAAAATAAAAAGAAAGATTTGCCAACATAGCACTTAATTCCTATGTATATACCTATCTAACACCTAAACTTCAATTTTTACATATATGCCATCTTATCTAGACAAGAAAGGGTGTATTTCACTGTTTAAAAGTTAAAATTGTGGTTTTTTTATGTGATATGAATGTTTTGGGTGGTATAAATGTAAAAAAAAAAGAGTCTAGGTGTTAAATATGTAAATACATACGAATGTAAATGCAGTACATAAGCAAATGAATGTAATTAATCATAAAATTTACAGAAAATCAAGATTATTATAATTAGATCAAGCTTATAAAAGAAAAACAAAGAAAGGTGCTGCCGACGCCTAAACAAAACATGGGTTTCCACGCCATATTTCCAATTCAATTTAGCATAACATGTTTAATCAGCAGGAATCTGGTATCATGTAAACTAATGTTCAAATTATCCATACCAAGTATTTATATGTTTCAGAAAAAAGCGGACATTAAATACAGTAAAAAAACATAAGTAATTCTGTTTAAGAAAGAACAACTACTGACCAGCCTAAAATACATCCTACTAAGCTTTCATTGTAAACACTTCATTGCAGTACAAAACCATATATGCAAATTACTCACAAACTCAAACACAATTAAAAAAAAATTGCGTCCAGGCCCCATACAAGAAATTTTTTAATGAGTATGGGTCAGGTTATCTGATGAATTAAGGATTCAACTTTCTGTATTAACCGAAAAAAAAAACGCAACACTCTAAGCTAGGTAAAATACATTAATAATTCTGTCGAAGAAAAAACCAACTACTTTGAGCTACCTAAAACAAATTTTGTTAGACTTCATTTTGAACACTTAACAAAGAAAACGGCAATGCCCCAATTAATATATATATATATATATATATATATATATATATATATATATATTTGAAAATAAATAATGCAATACAAAACAGAATAAATGTGTCTTGATCATAAAATTAAAGAAAATCAAGATGTTCTGACGGGATTTCCGATCCTTATTGAACATTTCAATCAATTCAATACTCAAAATAAGAAGAATAGATGAAAAGATACAATAAGGGAAAAGTTTATTTATTTCTTATATCATCACCTTATATGGAATTATTTATAAACTTGTAAGGCTGTTTTAAGTTAATTAACTCACTTCTAACTACTAACTAATTACAAATCTATTCACAGCATGTTCATGATGAGCACACCAAACTTTAAAAACAATGAAAAACATGTGTTGCGACAAGTTTATAAATTCAATTTAGCGTAATCTTTTTTTTAATGAGAAGAGATCCGGTTATCAGTAGATTAAGAATAGAACATCTTGTACCAAGTATTTGTATGTTTCCAGAAAAAAGTAGCATAAACGGTGTTAAACAGTGTTGTAACATCTGAATCCATTAAAAAAACATTATTAACACTGTTTAAAGCAAATCAGTGGTCTAAGCTGCCTAAATCAAGTCTTGCTAAGCCCTACAGTGAAAGCTTAGGGGCTGTTTGGATTGATGTATTTGCTTGTAAAGAAAACAGAATGAAGGGTTTTCAAAATATTGGCATTTGGTTGGGTGAAAACGAAATGCAATGAAAAATTTTGGTGAATTTGAAATTCACCCCACAGTAGAAAACTTGTGTGTTTAGAATTCGTCTGATTTAAGCGATTTCCAAATACACTATAAGTTGTAGCACATGTTGCCACAACAGGCAGCAGCCTTTGCAGTGGGACGACCACGACAGCCACTGACGCCTGCCAGTCTCATTTCTTGTCGCCGTAAACCACTGCCTGCGAATGTATTTGTCTTGTAAAGAAAACAGAATGAAAGGTGGGTTTTCAAAATTTTGGCATTTGGTTGGGTGAAAACAAAATGCAATGTAAAATTTTGGTGAATTTGAAATTCACCCCACATTAGAAAACTTGTGTTTAGAATTCGTCAGATTTAAGCAATTTCCAAATACACTATAAGTTGTAGCCCATGTTGCCACAACAGGCAGCAGCCTTTGCAGTGGGATGACCGCCACAGCCACTGACGCCTGCCAGTCCTCCTCCCCCTCACCCCCCCCCCCCCCCCCCCCAACCATTTCCTTTTCAGCAAAGCAAATAGTTCCAGTAAAATTAATGCCTATTAAAATGCAAATTCCAAATGTTGTGCAAAAGCATATGAATGTAAACTAATCATTAATATGTTCATGATTAAAAAAAAAAGATAGAAAAAGATTAGAGTTGACACCCATGCAACTTGGATTGCCAAACCAGATTTCCACGTTTCCAAATGCAGTTGAGCATAACAAGCGTTAATGATAAGAGCTCTTGATAGTCTTTTTATCAGGTCAATTAAGGATAAACTTTCAGTAACATGCATTTAAAATTTTTATAGAAGCAGCAGAAATAAGTTTGCCATAATCATGATTTACAATACTGTAAACATCTGAATCTGGTAATAAACATTCATAGTTCAATTCTAAAGCAGAATAAGCGCTCAGAACTACCTACTAAGCTTCATAGTTGTGTTGCCTACTAAAAAAAAACTCTTTAACATTAAAAAACCACAAGTATAAAAAAGAATCAATCAGATTAAAAACATTCAATGCTTCGAAAACATGTTTTCTCATTAAAAATACTTCAAAAAAGATCTCATTATATGCGTGGATTGAAACTCTCAAGACAAAGGATAGTGACTTGGAACATGCACAGCATTGCAAAGCACCCAACGTAGAAGCAAAAATGCATTAAAATTACTAATCTTTTTTTTTCTGTTAAAATGAAAGTAAGAAATAGACACATACACACATGCATGCACTCACTAAAAGAAACTAGTTTCAAAATGAAGCAAAAACCTATGAAATAGATTCAAAAAATGAGAGAGAGAGTGTGTGTGTGTGAAATCCCTTTGGTAGAATGAAGCTAAACTCTTAAACTTTGAAGCAACTTTTGGTTTAATAGATTGCATTTCATTAAAAACTCTAAAATTAAGTGTGTTTGCACGGGTGCCCTTGGGATAATGTCAACAGTTGGAATTTCTTCAGAACATCCAAAGTTAAGCGTGCTCATGCGATAGCACTCCTAGGATGGGTGACCTACTGAGAAGTTGGCACAAATCCGTGAGGCCATCAAGCCAAAGCGGAGAGTTTGGGATGTTACAGGGAGAGAGAGAGAGAGATGTTGGTCCATAATCTTTCTCAAAGTCACTATTTCAGAAGTCAGATTAGATTTCAAACAGGAAAAGATATAAAAAGATATAAGCTGTTAAAGACTGCAAGCAAATCATACAAAATCAGGTGCATGTAAGGAGCCAAGCAAAATGCTTGTTATTCAACAGTTACCTGAAGATTATTTGCAAGTGCGGACAAAGGGATTCCTTTTCTAAGTGCTACCTCATTAGGTTTCAACAGAATCAACAATGTCTCTTTCAAGGGCTTCACCAAATCCTGATTGCTCAAGGCAAGTGGGCCTAAATGAGTGCAAGCAACCTTGAGGGCTAGTTGAATATTACCGCTATTTACCAGTTCAATAAATTCGACCTGTCATCAGTGTACCAATCAAAACCCTTATTTAGATTATTTAAACAACAGGTCGCATTGTAAAAACCAAAACAAAAAAATAAAAAGTCTAACCTGCTTTAATTGGAATAACAATAAAGGATTGAGAGTGAAAAATTCAGGATCCATGGCATTCACTTCCTCAACTACTTCTGCCACCATACCCTTACTGGCCAGCTCTTTCATCTCCAACACAATTTCACACTTGCGGACAAAAATCATATCAGCATTGTGAAAGGAAGAATGATTCCCTAAAACCTATTGGAAAAATATCAATAACAAAGAATGAGCGTCAAAATAAACTCTATGATATGTAGATAATGGGGAAATTCTTTCACTCATGTTGATACCTACTTTCTCTTCCTTGCATTTATGTTCAGAGGCATCAAGAGCTGCAGCCATGAGATTTGTATTGCTTTTCTCAGAGGTAACAATGTCAGAACTATGTTCCAGGGGATCAACCCTCCCTCTCCATCTTTTTTTCCTTCGTTCCCTAGATACATCATACCTACTTCTTCTTAGCCTTCTGGAACAGCTCTGCAAATGGCCAGGAGTGCTGGTGCTGCAATCTTCATAGTTTGTCGTCCTTTCAGATGAACAATGCATATCGAAGCCATTGTCCCGTATGCTAGTGTAGTCCATGTTAACTTCATGAAACCCATCGGACCCAATGTTATTAATGGAGGCTTCACCATCGGATTGAGGATATATACAATCCCTTGAAGAACTGTTTGCAGGATCAGCTGCATAAGATTTGAGATGATGTTCTATGAAGGTTAGTCACTGAGCTTACGAGGATGTGATGAGTCCCTCGGAAACCTTTAGGAAGATTTACCTGATGAAGACATGGTGTCAGAAGCTGCAAGTCCTCTGTATATGCAGTACTCGTGGACAAGCTCATCTAGTACTAAAAAGTTGAGCGTAGTCCGACACAACTCGTTCTGTGGAGGCATATTAAACAGTTTACAAGTTAGTTGCTGAGAAAATATATTTTCCATTTTTAGCACATTTTCTTCATTAAAAAAATTTTGTTTACATATGTACACACACATACATAGAGAGAGAGAGTGAGGTGTCAAAATACTCCTACATCTTTGCAGGGAGTAAATTGTCCCAAAATCTAAACAAGTGTCAATTTAGTCCACTGACTCTTTTAATATAGGATAAAATAGTCCCCATGGTGGGACTATTTCAACCCCAATTTAAAGAGTTTTGAGACTAAGTTGACACTATTATAGACCTTAAAACTAAAAAGGCAATATTAAACATTCAGGGGACTTTTTTGGCACTATATATATATATATATATATATATATATACTGCTGCATTCAAGCGCCGCGTACCCAGATCAGTTGGTCGGGCATTTGCTTGCCGGTTGTAAGTCCCCTCTGCTATGGGGTTCGATTCCCCCCAA
>NEWO01000003.1:4056371-4097389 GCA_003013225.1 Phalaenopsis aphrodite | reverse complement strand
CTATAAATAATGCTGAAAAGAATCATATATTAAAGCTCTCACAAGCACATGAACATAATAACGACCTGAAATGCTTGAATGAGATCCCCCTTGGCAAATCTCAGGCTATCAACGGCACCCTGTCTTGTTAATTCCACAGCATGTACTAGGGCTTGAATATCAACCTGAATTTACACCAATCAAAGACCTGAACACCAAGAAGCAATCCTAAAATTGTAAAAAATAAGTACAACTTCTACCTCATCAAATGGTGGTGCTTCAAACAAACTCTCCTGTGGAACGGCAGGAGGATCACGCTCCTCAAAGAGCAGCCTCTCAGTAAGATCTGTGATAGGAGATGAAATGCCTCGGTCACGACAAAATACTTTATGGATGCTGCATTTTATTGAGCACAGGTAATTAGTACTTGAAATTATTCAAAATTAAAAAAAATTGTATATCAAATTCAGATAGTATGAGAACATAATTACCTTATAAGGTACCTCAATGTTAACAAAAAAATTGGATCATAAGCATGTAATTGAAACCTTAGTATAGATGACAACAATCCAGCAAGATCATATCTTCTCCTTTCCGACCACTGGAACAATTAATACAATATATTTTAAACTCTCAAAGCCACCAACTTCAATAAAAGAGTCGATTAATCAGAAAATATGGATATAGAAGTGTTATTCATACTCTAAGAATATCAAGCACATGCCTAAACTTGTATTTTATGATGACAAAACAGATGAAATTTGTCAGACGCCATATTAAAGGGTCTGACCAAATTCAACCATTCACAACCACAGCTAAACAACCGCAAGACAAAATCATCAGCAAGGAATACACGCACATGCGCACCTCCACCACACAACAAAATAAGAATAAATTGAATAAAAAAAAACTAGCAAGTAAGCATATGCCTTTATCATTTCCGTAAAGCCGTAACTGTTAGAAACTTCCACCGGTCCAAATTAGATTTATGCCGCCACTTATTGCTTTGCATCAGAAACCGTAGAATTAACACCACCCTACTTGATTTCCAAGGCCACTGAAGCCAGGCTACCTCTCTTTCCGCCTCTCTTTCCCATGCATACCAATTTAAATAAAAAGGTTTCGTTCTTCTTTATGAGTCCTAAAATCCTAAGTATAGTGTATTGAAGAGCCCTTAAGTTTGACAAGTTTTAAGATGATAACTTTCACATTATGTTTGAGAATATAAGCACTAGACTTGCTAAACTTTTTAGCTATAAATATGAAAAAAAAAATGAATGACCCAATACAAAATTTGCAACATCTGTGTGAAAAACAACTTGAAAAATGTCATAAGTCTACTTAGTTGCACAGGCATGAGACATCATTATCAATAGAGGAAAAAGATTTCTCTATCTAGATAACTTTGCAAGGAAAAAGAGGATATTCCGATTTAAGTTTTCTGCATCCTAAAGCTGACTCAGCAATTATCATTCGTGCCAGCCCACTAGTAATAATAAGTTCGTGGGTTTTCCTTCCACTCCTATAATAGGTTTGAATTTTTAAATTTACTCTCCAGACCCCCTAAATTTTAGGTGTAGCTATGCACATTGCATGAAGTTTAAAAGATAACCACCCGAAGTTTACTCAGCATTACTAATATCCTCATCCAGCTAATGCATGCCATAATGCTCACAAGCTTACTTGAAATCTTTCTCATCTTAAAAATTGCCATTATTATTGTTTAGCAATTCATGTGCGTAATTTCTTCAAGTATTATAAACAACTTCATCATGTTAATATAGAACCAGAAGTGCTTTCCATAGAATAGATTTCTCTTTTCTATTCCCTCTCCACAGTAGTATTACGCCCCCATTATATTGCACGTACACTATATCAAAAGCAATTTTACCGGACTTTTCCAGCTTGTAAAAAACCATTCCACTGTAAAATTCTAGGGTAATTTGAGAGCAATTATATTCTGGATATCAACTCCTAAAGCTACCAAAATCATTAAAATTTATTTTTACATCTTCCATCATTTTAAAATGAATGGACAACTCTTCAAATTTATTCATGTATTCAGCTACAGAGCTTGTAAATTATTTAAATAAATTAAATTCATCTAATTGAGAATTTTATGTGGTGGAAGATATTTTTTTCACATGAAGCTTTTTCATATCTGCTCAATTAGAGGTGGGTTCCCTGCAAATCTTTCTCTGCCACTCGAAGTTTATCCAATGCACATTAGCTGCCCAAAAAATTTCTGTTAAGCAAACATGCCGTAGCTTGAAAAGAAAAAAATTGAGTAAAAGCCCAAAATAGTAATAAGGGTTCAATTAGGTCCAAGAGTTGTATAATGCTCCAATTTAATCCCTGACTAATAAAACTTGTTCCAAATTGGTCATAATCTGTTAAATTTAACGGTGGCCTACATGAATTGAAGGATATTTTTATTTTTTTATATAAATATTCAAAATTTATGGGATTTGTATTTAAATCTCTTTTTTATTTGTTGTTGAAAATTTATAATTTTTTTTTATTTGCATTAATAAATCTCTTTACAACAATTAACAGTTTTTGTCAAATAAAAAATTTTAAATAATCAAGAACTAAGAAATAAGAGCTCACTCAATCTGAAATTATATGAATTACTCGATTTCAATTGAATTTTTAATTTTAATATTATTTATTAGAGAATGTGTTTTAAATAGTTAAAGTATAACTTGAAAAACTAATGAATGCATTTATTTTACGTTCAAAACATTATGCATGTGAATGATAAAATTATGTGATCGATGGGAAACCACTTATGTTCTTACACAAATATTTTACAATATATATATATATATATATACACACTGTCTAATATTAAAATTAAAAAAATTCTTTCAAGCTAATTTGTTGTGAAGGAATTGAGTGAGAAAAAAAATTTATTTTATTTGATTTAAAATGTTAGGCTATATCTTAGTTCAAACGATGATCCAACCAAAAAAATTCATGTGAAAAATAGTGATGACTCTTGTGAAGAGATTTATCAATACAAACTAAAACTTATAATTTTTCAAAAGAGATTTATATAGAAACCATTTAAATTTTGAATAATTACATAAAAATTGAAAATACCTTTCAATTCATGTTGACCATCGTTAAATTTAATGAAAAATATGACTTAGGACCGATTTGAAGCAATTGTTAATAGTTTAGAACTAAATTGGAGCATTATAAAACTCTATAACTAAATTAGACACTTCTTAATAGTCGGGGGACTATCTTGAGCTTTTACTCTAAAAAATTTTATCCACGACATTACCTAAATTTACGGTCAATTCCACCATAAAATGATGATGTTTCATGATCAAGTCTAGTCAAATAACGACTTAACAAGAAAATAATTTTCTTAACTAGCTCAACTTGGTTTGTTTGCAGCCTAAAATTTACACATAAGATAAAGTTCAAATATCAATCACAGTTTTCTGTTGGCAATGTTTGGAAAGTGATTGTCCTTTAGTAAATTAAAATAAGCTTCTTTCAAAATAACCAAACACTCCACCATGAACACATGAAATTCAAAAAACAATAAATCAATATTTAACTACCACACAAGCAACCAACAACCTTCCATATAGCATTCATTGGAAATAATTTTCAACACTACCTAGTAAATTTTATTCATGAAAGTCTTAATCAAATGGTTAAGTTAGAGAGAAGTGCTAATCCCAAAATTTATAAGAGTGTCAATTTAATCACCCGACTCTTTTAATATGGGGAAATAGTCCACAATGAGCACTATTTTAGCCCTAAAAAACACTTTGGGGAGTAATTTAGCACTTTTATAAAAGCTAGAACTAAAATGGCGCCACCTAAATAGTAGGGGACTATTTTAACACTCCACTCGGCTAAGTTATAAGCCATAAGTGAACAGAGTAAACTATTTTCTATAAAAGCAAGTCAATCCATAGAAAACAAACAACTACACTCAAATAAGCAACACGCAACAATCGTCATCTAAAAATTATTATTTTTTATGTGTGAAAAATAAACTATCTATCAAAATCATAAGTTCAGCATATAAAGCAACATAAATAAGCATTCCACTTTATTGATGCAACGAAAATTCAATAAAAGGTAGGCTCACTTGCTTGTGTGCGCATGAGTGTGATGCCACGTCGTTGTCTCGCCTCAGGGCAATTTGGTCTTTTGTGTGCACGTTAGTCTTTTATTATTATTGTTGTTGGGTATAAATAGGCTTATTGTGTTTAGGTTTAGGTTTATGCATGAGATTGTTGTAGTGAATTTTAGGTTTAGAATTTGGGAGAGATTTTATACCTCTCAAATTGTAGGAACTGGGAGAGATCGTCTACTTCTCGAATTGTAGAGTTTGTTTTTGTATTTGTATTAAGTTGTTTAGATTTTTAAAGAAAAATATCTACTTTACCCTAATTTATGTGGAAATCTATGTTGATTTCTACATCATATCATATCAAATTGGTATCAGAGTGTCAAACTAGGAATCTAGAAAGAATAGTAGATTATCTGCTCACAAAAAAGGATCGCAACTCTTGGAGGAAGTAAAGGGATCATGCAGAAGTTTGGATATGAGTGTGATCAGGCTAGAAGGGAGGCGACTTCGGGAATACAGAGAAGGCAACAATGGTCTCGCGGCTTCCAAAGAAACTTTGATTCGGTTGAGTAGGCAAACAACGGAATCACGGATTAAAAAGACCCTCCCACTCCATCCGCGCGAAGCAATTGCAATTGGTGCTTGCGAGGACGACCAACGCGATCATGGGGCACAGAGAAGGCAGTCGCAATTGATGCTTGTGGGGAAGGTCGATGGGATCGTGGAGTATAGGGAAGGCCAACGAGATTGCGAGGCACATGAAACACCTTCATGACGTATTATGACAGGCGTACATGAGGGTGATAACTACAATAAAACGCGATAAAGCTGGTTGGGGAGCAATATAGTCACAATAAGAGCTTGTTGGGAGGGCAACAATAGATATCTCATTTCTCGTGAAAACTGATGAGTTAAGCTTATTGGAAAGCCTCAAGATTCAAATCGATTTTCAGATATGTGATTGCGACATATATGTTTTGAAAACAATAGGAAAGAATGACAGCCAAAAAAAGTTGACGATTTAGTTAAATTGTTTGAGGAAGAGATGAGTCAAATCAAATCGAGGAATGAGGAAAAGTTCTCCGCTATAGAAGGAAAATTTTCCTCCGTGAAAAATTGATTTGAGAGCTGATTTGAGAGCATGGAGAAGGTGCTCAAGAGGTTTATCAAGATGCAATCCAACATCCCACCGGTGGCTCAATTTGCAAATCCCAACCAAGGATTAATCAAAGATTTCATGGCCAGACCAAAAAGAAGGGAGATCGACTAGAGAATTATGAACAGAAAAGCATCCTACATCAAGAAACCCCTACTAGGGCTTTGATTGAGGGTGGATTAGAGATTTTTTTATGAAATCAATTGGGTTGAAACAAGGAGAAGAGATTGTGCAAGAGGTATATAGGAGCATGAAGAAGAATGAAGAGAAGTATGGAGGGGATATAGCTATGATCGAAGGCAGTTTTACTCTCGATATAAGGGGGGAAACAACGAAGGGAGAAGAATTTAGGGTAATGATGTTGGGGTTAAAAAGTTAAAAATCTCGATCATCGAGAAGGAAGACGCAAATGGGTGGGTGTATCGAGTAGAGTGATACTTTGTAGTTAATGTGCTCGATGGAGAGGAGAAACACATGACTACAGGGTTATATTTGAAGGGAAAAACCCTATCCTACTTTAAGTGGAAGGAGGCTAAATACACGATCAGTTTGTGAGAGGAATTTAAGAATTGTTAGTTGGAACTTGGAACGTTTCTGAGTCATTCAGGAATGAGACCTACACTTGCAATTTTGTCTTAGATCAGGAAGGGACTGTCATGAAATATAAGAAGAGATTCGAGCTATTTGGGACGATTGATAGAGATTTTTGAAGCAGGATTGGAGACGAATTTCATGAAAAGCCTAAAGCTTGACATAAGAGGAGCACTTTGACAATTGAGACTGTGGTGATTGAGGGAGATGATTGAGCTAGCTCATATGGTAGAGGACAAGAACCAGATGGAGGAGGCCACCAGGAGCAACATAAATGGAGTGTCGTACCACACTGCTACAACCATGACGATACTAAAAGCTCAGATAGTGGAAATCCAGAGAGAAGTTGTACGTAACTAGAATGATGGTCACGACCGACAACGACAATCAACAGTCTTACAAAGATAGAGGTTCAAGAAAAGTGTGCCATGAGAAGTTTTCTCAAAGATATCGTTGCAAGGACCAAAAAATACAAGTTCTCATAGTGCATGATGAAGAGGTAAAGATGAAGAAAAAGAGACAGCTGTGATAAAGAAGGAACGCTCCCACTTTTTCCCACCTGATAACAAGATATCTTTTGTGGAGAGTATTGTTACGTCGGTGTCTAGCTTAAGAACAATTTGGTTTTTTGTACGACTATGGGCAAGTTAATGTTTTATTATTATAGTTGTTGGGTATAAATAGGCTTATTATGTTTAGTGTTAGGTTTATGTTTGAGATTGTTGTCGCGAGTCTTAGGTTTGAAATTTGGGAGATATTTCCTACCTCTTGATTTGTAAAAATCTACTTCTCAAATTGTAGGTGTTTATCTTTGTATTTGAATTGAGTTATTTGGATTATTAAATAAAAATATTTGCTTTGCCCTAATTTCTGCGGAAATTCATACCGATTTCTAAGTCGGATCATATCATGTGAGTGTGTGGTTGGAGATTGTTCATATTCCACTTTGTATTTTTATATCATGTTATACTTTTTTTATTGTTACGGCCTTAAACAAGATAACTTGCACTATTACTCCATATCAAATTGTCAAAATACAGTCAATT
Source organism: Phalaenopsis aphrodite (assembly GCA_003013225.1). Taxonomy (NCBI): domain Eukaryota; kingdom Viridiplantae; phylum Streptophyta; class Magnoliopsida; order Asparagales; family Orchidaceae; genus Phalaenopsis; species Phalaenopsis aphrodite. Next base: position 4,090,515 of record NEWO01000003.1, on the reverse strand, counting down.
TGATGTACATGTTTATGAGTATGTTACATCTACTAGATAGAAGACAAATTAAAAAAAATAAAGAAATAAAAATATTTATTTGAAGAGAAAAGTGTCAAAATAGCCGACTGACTCTTTGTAGGGGCCATTTTAGTCGCAGAGTCGATAAAAATACCACTTTACTCCTCAGACTCTTTTAATGCGGGTAAAAATTGTCCTCCCTGTGGACTATTTTTGCTCATGTTCAAAGAATTTGAGGACTAATTTGACACTTTTATAGACTCTGTGACAAAAAATGACCCCATATTATAAATAGTCAGGGTACTATTTTGGCAATTAACTCCTTAAAAAATCTTAAAATTTAAAATAATAAATGGGCTGGATCATGTTGTAGCAGCTCAGCCAAATTACTGCCACTACAATGCTGCTCAATTAAAGCTGGCAAAACCTCCTTACCTCATTTGCCACAGGAGAAGACTGGTCTTCTTTGTCAAAGATCAATGCCAAAAGAACATGCTTGAACTCTTCATATGCTTCCTTCAAAACATAGAAAAGAAGTCTGAACAAACTATAAAAACGTTTATACAGAAAAGTTTAGAAATACAAAACAACCTTTCTAAATGTACAAGCTACATCAAACGAACATGAAAAATGATTATCCAAAGTATCCACCAGGGTTTCATTCAATGCATTGCTGCTAACAATAATATCTGATAAATATAATTTGTGCATCAATTATACCACGAGAACAGAGAAATGATATAATAAGCACTTCCCTAACACCGAGAAAAATCAGTGTAACTTCTAAAGCAGGTTCCAAATTATCTTATTATGGGGAAGAAATTTAACATTAGAACAAATTTCTAGGCAAACAGCTTAACTTCAATAATATTAATATGTGGCAATTAAATTTTGAAATTGTGATACATCCAGTATGATATATCATTCCTAATATTAATCTATAAACCTGATCTCCAGGCGCCAAACCAAGTTTTGCATGTAAATACTATTGACATTTGGACTTAGAAGCATGGTGCCTACGTTGAATTATTAACTAAACGTAACCAACTTTAAATGAACAAAAATAAAAAAATAAACTCCACGTCAGAGAAAGATTTTCAGACTTTAAATAAATATGGAGTAAATAAATTTAAATATTAAGCACATCAACCAGCCACATCTGACCTTCTTAATTACATTCATGATTTTAAAAAATGTTAAGAGTTGAACGCCTCGAGGCATGCCTCAATATGAGGCATACGAAAATGCCTAGGGTTGTGCCTCATTGTCCAAAGAAGAACTACACCTTTTTTTTTTATCTATGTAATGTGCCTTGAGGCTTTGTCTCAAAGTGTGCGCGCGCCTTGAGCAATATTATAGAAGATGTGATCAAAGTATATAACTTCACCGTTATTAGAAAAAGTGTTGAATCATATTTGAATATTGTTTAAATCATGATCAAACATGGTTCAAACATAGTTCGAACAAGCCATGTTCAATCGTGTACAAGGTTAGAGCATGAGCTCTCAAATGTTCGAACTATGTTTGATTCTCGTTGGATCATGGATAGAGCTAGGTTGGAACATGATTCAAACATGTGTTCTTTGTTCTAAGAAATTTTAAACTTTTACTTTAGATTAACATTTAATATTAATATTTATAATCATCTTATTATGTGATTTTGTAGTTTATGATAATTAACGAAGTAATAAATACCAATGATTTAAGACATATATTTAAGAATTATTTTTTAATTTAAGAATTTTTTTATATTCTGATTACAGGCTTGTCTCAATCCGCAATGAGGCTTACATTTGTATCGATAAAGTAAAAAACATCTTAGTTACTGATTTCAAATTTATTTTAACTTGATTACCCTCCTTTTTCCCATGCAAGATGCTTGGCTGCTTGACGGATATGGCTAGTGAAGATCTACTTCAATTTTAAAATAGATGGCATGACAAAATGATGCAAGCCTTTGATTACTAGTGCTACAAATTAATGCAATAGATAAAGAGTACATATAACAAGTTTGAAAGTTAAGAATTCTTCTTCTATCAATTAAACAATTGAAAATTCAATTTGATTTACAGCATTCATGTTTTTCTTCTTTTTATAATTTAGTGTGTAGTTGTATAAATCTTGCATAATTAGCTATGTAATAATAAGAAATAATTGTAAACAATTACGTAATTTCCTTATTTAAGATATAAGCAATTAGGTAATTTCTTTATTTAGGAGGTGGTATTCCTATAAGTAGATGAGCCTTTTAAAACATCAAAGTATGAAGAAAAGATTTTCCTCTCTTTGTTTATAATTTCATGGTATCAGAGCATGAATAAAATTCCTGGAAAACCCTAGTCTTCTACTTGTCCAGCCGTGAGAAAACGCTTCTTACCTTTCTTCTATCATGTTTGAAAATACAAATGATTCTGCTACCTCTACTCAGCCCTCCACCCTGTCGTCTGCTTCCGCACTACTCTCCTCTAGAACCACGGAAAATCATCCAGCCCAGATCACCACTATCCGTCTCAATGGTGACAATTTTCTACGTTGGTCACAATCGGTGAGGATGTAACATTAGAGGAAGAGGGAAGATAGGCTACCTAACAGGGGAAGTCCAAGAAAACTTCTCTATATTCTTAAGTAGTTACAATTATTTATGGAATTATCATAATGAAAGAACAAAATAAGTAAACATGTCTATAAATTCAATTCTGCCACTATATTTTTACCAAGCCGAATTTTACACCCAAAATCATTATCACACCTATCATCACTGCCAATCATATCACATCATCACGCCTTTCATCATTATCAAACCTATTATCACACATATTATCATTACTATATCTATGGGCATTATCATATCTACCAAACAATCATAATAACATAAAATCCCTACATGAGTTATATGACATAAGAAATGACCTAATACATATAAGCCTAAAATATGATATCAGGACACTAAAACCCAACACCATCCAATACATATATTCCCAAATTATAACATTATGCCAAAAAGGCCTAAAAATTAAGGATTCAAATACCAACATGTACATCTCTATCTATATAAACTTAGATTTGAGAACAATGATGACTATGATGACAATGGTGCCCAAGAACACTTCTCTTTCTTAAAAATAACCATTACCTATTTAAACTCTTCCAAGAAGTTCATAGAAGAAATTAAAGAAAATCTTTTAAAGTTTTGACTAACTCTGCTTTCTAATGTAACAAATTCACTTGGACTGCTGCTCCTTTTGCTTCTCTAGAGCCAAATGTTGCATTCATGAGCCAACAATGACTTTTATAATAAATAAGTTAAGGATTTATTATAGTGATCTATCGATTTGTTTTCTCTTATTTTATGACTATTATTATCTAATAAACCCTTCTAAAATGCTCATAAGGAGAACTGAAGAAAACATTAAAATTTTTACTGCCACTAATTTCTGTTTTTGATGAAGTGGTGTAGATGGCTTGTCCTTTGCTTCTTTGCAGGCCACTAAAGCATTCATTCTCCAACAATAATTTTAAAAACAAATGAGATCAGGATTTATGCTTCTGATTTATCAATCTATCCCTATAAGACTGACCTGAGTTCTCTAATTTTACGGCCATGTTTACCCATATATTCCTTTCTAAATAGTAGAAAAGGTACTTGAAGAATACCTTTTGAAGTTTTTACTTTTTTATATACTTTTCTACAAGCAAACATTACATGCATCCCCAAATGATCTATGAAAATGAATGAGTGCTTGACCTGAACCTCCATGATCGACAAAAGGTTAATGTGAAGATGCCTGTTGTGGTTTATTTTCAAATTTCTCATGGTTTAATACCATGATATATAAATGTATTTCAATTTACTTTATAGTACAGTTTATCGCATTAGTTTCTTATGGTGTTAAATTCCTCCATTTAAAACTTCACTCCTCCCCTTCATTTTATTTATGAATTAAGAATGATGATACTTCTCAAAATTAGGGTGTGCATTATTTGGTTAAAATAAATAAACAAACCTAACTAAACAAGTTTGGTCGATTCGGTTCGGTTTCAAAAATGTATTTTGATTTTTTTTATTTTTAAAATCTCAATATTCAATTTTCGGTTATTGATTCACTTTTAATTTTCATTTAACCGAACAAACCAAAAATTCAAAATTATATGGACAATTCATTAAATTAAATTGATATTATAGTGTAAGATATGTAATTCTTGATGTTTGTTCATAACTGAACTCCAACTAACAACTAAATTTCAGTTTCTTCATTACCAAACCATTTAAACCAAACTAAAATTTGATTCGGTCTATTTCATTTTATCAAAATTTTGATTGGTTTGATTTTTTGGTTTTTGAATTTATGTTGCAATCAACTAGTTTGAAAACCAACCATCCAAACCAACCGAATGCTCGCCCCAACTCAAAATTATCCATTTGTTCTGATTATTTTTCAATTGATTACTACTTAGTTGATAGTAATAATTGGTGTTGTCAAATAGAGAATGATATGCACTGTTTTAAGTAGATTTCTATGTTTCTAATACTTCAGTTTTATACCTATATTGCACAACTGTTAACAAAGACCAAGCTATTCTGAGCTGCTATATTTGTCTGCTTAAACTCACCATTTCAGTGTTTTACTTTCTCTCTACTCATACTGGTGCTGCTGATTAATGCTTTTAAGAATTACATTATTATAATGAACAAAAAAGGATTAGAATAGAAGATTGCCTCTCGAAGATTTTTAATACCAGCTGCAAGAAACCCATAAACGTCTCAACGGTGATTCTCCTCCAATTAGAATTGTTATTGTTTGTTTAATTTTCTTACTGTTTTGCTCTGTTTCCCGTGCCAAACATTGACATTTTGCCAAAAAAACATGAAAAACGCCAAAAACGGTAATACAATCAAACTTACTACGAGCTTCGAGATAGCATACCAGCCAAAAAAGAGAATTATCAAGCCGCAAGCACACAAAAATCACATATCAAAACACACAACAAAAGAAAGAAATCAGTCTCAAAGCAGGGCATAAATTACCGGGTACGCATCGAGGGCGCAAGGAGCAAGAGCCAGACGAAGGCACTGAATGGCGGCATCCCGATCCTTCTCAGTCCCCTTCCTCAACAACTCAATAAATTTCTAACACAAATCACAAACAAGACAAAAGTCAATCCTCTGCCGCCGAAGCATCATCACCGTGCGAAGAAGGGCTTACTTGCTTCTGAAGCCGAAAGAGTATCCGGTGGTCCTCTAGCACCACCGGCACGTGCTCCCGAAGTAAACAAACAGCGCCATCGACGTCACCTGTTTCGATGCTTCGGCGGATCTGACGGATGAGAAGGCGATACTGGTAAGACGAAGAAGAGGAAGGAGAGGAGGGGGAAGACAGTCCGGAGGAGTCTTCGATGAGGTGGTCAGATTTGGCAAAACTTGTGACAAGGGAATCCAAAGCCTCCCAATTCACCGGCGTTGATTCCATACCTCAAGCTCCAGGAGTGCCCGAATGGATGACGAAGAGGGTCCAGAGGGTTAGAAAGAAGAAGACAGGGAAAGTATTTTTTTTTATCTTTATTTTTCCTGGAATACGATAGCTGATTCTAGACAGGGTTGCGTAACCGGGAACGGAACGAATTACGAGCGCGACTAATGTATGGGTTTATATGTCTGTTGCCAGGGTGTAACGGTCCGAACACGGCAATTACAGGCTCAGCTTATATTTGACTCCCCAAATGTTCTGATTCGTTTATATTCAAACACAAAAAATATTCGTGTTTGACTCGTTTCTTGAACACGAGCAGTTCAGAAATAAAAATGTCGTTTCGACAACTCTAATCAAGCAGCCATAAGATATTAAGGATTTGAGCAAGATTTAAATCTTATTGTTTACATTAAGATATCATTTAAATATAATTTAATATATTTTTATTATATTTTTTAATTAATAATTTTAATTGATTATAAATTTTTGTAGCCTTGTAGTTAATTTATATATATATATATATATATATATATATATATATATATATATATATATATATATATATATATATATAGACACACATATATATAATTGATGAGTAGTATTTCGAGTCAAAATGAATCGAGCATGAACGAACAAATCGTTGTTCGTGTTTAGCTCATTTGTATATAGAGAACAAAAAATATATTTATGTTCGGCTCGTTAACTTAACGAACGAATTGAACACGAGTTGTTCGCGAACAATGGGCCATTTTGATAGCCTTGTCTGTTGCAAGGCACACATCACGACCGAAAATACTTTCTTTTACTGGCAGCACCCCACATCCCAACGAAATATATTCAAGCAATACTTCATGCGATAAAAAAGTTTATAAAGACTCAAATATTAATTTTTTTTTCTATCATATTGTGCCTTATGAAGTTATACTACCTTTCAAATTTGGGGCATGATAAAGTGATAATTGAGAAATTTATTGTACATTCAATAGTGGTGTCAAAAATTGACCCGAATTCAGATCAACGTCACTTTCATGTTTGGGTCATATGTTACTAATTTTATTCAATTTCTAAATATATTAATATATGGTTCAAGTTGATTCCTTTAATCATGGCTCTTTTTTTCGCATTAAATATCTTAATGACATTAAAGTTAAATAAATCTAGATTTGTTAGATTTCTCTAAAAAAAGATGCTCATGTTCACTATAAGCACATAAACATTAATGATTATGTGATTTTTCAAATAATATAAAATAGTTTTAAATTGTCTTTTTAGCCATGATTTAGGCTCATTGGGATTCAAATTGAGTCACTTTTGGTGTTGTAATGTTTGTATCATCAAAACATCTATTATAATTGTTTTATTAAAATAAGAGTTTATATATTTTTAATTTAGTTTTGAAAGTTTTAATTCAACTACCTTAAGATTCATACTTGATCAAGTGATTTTTTTTTATTATGTATTAATCTTAATCTCAATTATATACATTAGGGTTGTCAAAACGGCTCATTGTTCGCGAACAGCTCATGTTCGGCTCGTTACGAACCTCGTGTTTGGCTCGTTCATTTCGTTTGATAAGTTAACGAGCCGAACACGAACTAAGATGTGTTCGTTCGTGTTCGGCTCGTTTTGGCTTGAAATACTACTCATCAAGTTATATATATATATATATATATATATATATATATATATATATATATATATATATATATATATATATATATATATATATAGTATATAAAAAAATCTAATTGACTACAAGGCTACAAAGATTTATAATCAATTAAAATATTGATCAAGAAAATAGAATAAAAATTATTAAATTAGATTCAAATAATGTTTAATATAAATAATAATTTTTAAATCTTGCTCAAACATTTATTGTCTTATGGCTACATGATTAGGGTTGTTAAAAGGACTTTTTGTTCGTGAACAGCTCGTGTTCGGCTCGTGTTCGGCTCGTTAAGCAAACGAGTCGAACACGAACACACTTTTTGAGCTCGAAATATAAACGAGCCGAACACGAGCGAGCCATGCTCGTGTTCGGCTCGTTTACACCCCTAATATACATATAAAGTAAGCACATGACAATTACTAGCCATAAAATTTTTATTTGTTGATTGTTATCTTATTTGTTCTTTCATTTAAGAGTGCATTGAATATATACATGTACCTCATTTATTAAACCTTGTTAATTAAAATAATTATATAAACATAAGTGCAAGTGAGCAACATAAGCAAAAAAGGATCTTCTCTCAATGCTTATTAGTTTAACATAGTTTTTTTTGCTAATGAGCTTACAATTCCTTTAAAAGTATTGTAGAACTTACTATATCTCTACCTTAGTGCATGTAAATATAAGCTAATACATAGCTTATAACCAAACATAATAGTATGAAACATCACAAAAATAGAACAAAAAACTAATTATGTGATACTTTATACTAAATCAAATCAAGTGTTGTTTATTATACCAACTAGAACACAGTTAATATGATAATTTGGGTATCTCGTATGTTTGAGATAAGTCGGTTTATAAGAACACCATAACTTTAAGCCCCAATTAAACTAAATTTATGCTTCTTCAATTATCGACTGACTTGTAAGAAAAATATCTTTAAAAGTAAAATTTACTTGTAATTCTAAAGGACATCATTTAAAATAATACATAAGTACATATAAGTTTTCAAAAAGTAAGTCTTAGTTTCAAAGTGTTTTTTTCTTTTTTCAAAAGCTATCCACAAATATGGCCTAAATAATTTGACTTTTTAATAAATAGTTAAGGTTGTATACTCTATATTATTTAGAATTGTGCAACAATAATATGAGAATTTATTATGGCATGCTAATTATCATTTTAAAATGAGTAGTTATTGATGACAATGATAGTCAACAAATTATAATCATAGGACTGATTATAACTTGAAGCTTGATTTATTAACTAATAAAAATGTTAGCTCAGATAATTGATGATATAACATGTTGATCAAAAAAATTTTGAATGATTGCATGAATTTAGATTCATGAACCACTCAATCAAACCCATTTACCACACTTAGAAGATGGCAAAGATATTCGTGTGTTATCTCAATACCATCGTGCAACGGTAGTGCTTAAGAAAATCTCTCCATAGGCCCCTTTTGTTTAGCTAGCAAATCATTCACACAAAACTATGATTGAAAAGTTAGTCTTATAGGATCAATATTATTACAATGTTGTTATCTTGATGCATGAGTTAACAAATTAAGCTCAAACCAAAGTCGGCTTGACTCGTTTGCTCGTGATTTGGCAGTGATGTGTATGTATGTGTGTGTGACGAAAAATTATTCCATACGGATCCGAGTCCGCACGCAGCTTGCGTGCGGACTCCGATCTGGACCGTAAATCACATGATTTACGGTCCTGATGTATTTCGGTGGGCCCCACCTAAATTTTTTTATTTTTTTTTTAAAAAAACGGAAATAATCCTGACCGTAGATCACCGTGATCTACGGCCAAGATCGAACACCGCATGCAGAGATGCATGCGGTGTCCGCACGCAATAATCCCTCGTGTGTGACATATGAAAAGCTAAAGCACACTATATTAAGATGTTTTATAGGTTATCCTAAGATGTTTAGCCTCTTACTACTAGCATACCAATCATAATTGGCTACCAGTGAGTTCACAAGAAAAAGTATAGGAGGGTTTGATCCATATCAATGAAACCTAGTTATAGATTATTAAGAAGAAATTATATTCATTAGAGTCAAGATCTATTGTATATTTTTTATATTATATACCCATAACAAATGCTAAATTATCAACTATACATCCCAAAAAGGTGTAGACAAAGTAATTATTCAACAAAAGTTGGCTAATGACCTAATAAAAGCTCTGTATTATTATGTGAGGTTTTTTATAAGAAATTTTCTTATCAAATCACATTAAACATCATATCAAAATTTTATTTTTAAAATATAAAGCATTTTTAATTATCATATTTAAAAAATTCAAGAATTTCATGTTCAAACTTTTACTTCATAATTTTAAACTTAAATTTCAAAATCAGTTTGAGCATTTCCTATGCATAATCCACTTAGGACATTAGCGACGTAATTAGGGTATAAGAATACCTAATTAAATAATTATTAACTTTAAAAATATGTTATTAAAAATAAACTCTTAAATAATTTTAACCCCTAACCTAACACAAACTTCAAAATTTCATAATAATTGAACCACGACATAAAAAATCATGAAATTTTAATGAAAATATCAATGATTAGTTAGGATTATAAGTAAATTCAACCTAACCTAAATCTAAAGCGTTTAATATAAATTATTCCAAACAAAAAAATGAGTTGTTATATTCCTCACCTGTCATCGCTAAGAGTGACACCGAGCCTCCGCTAAGTCCAGTCGAATCACCGTTGTCACTGAGATCCTTGCCATTATGGAAGGAAATTTTGGTGAAACTGTTGCCCTTCGAGGGAGAACCAGAGAGGGAGGAAGAGAAGAAGAGAGGTTTTAGGCCTTTGGGTTCAAGGAAATTAAGTGTTTTGCCAGATTATTGACAGAAAATTTGACTAGAAACTTTTATTGGTTGAATTCAATCAGTAAACCAGTGAACTTTAAGTATTTCACTCATCGACTAAAAATATCAATCATTTTTAGTTGATTCATTAAATCGACTGCAACTTTTATCGGCCATTGAGCCGCTAATTTAATGCTGTAAATTTAACTAGTAAATCAACCAAGAAAAAACTCGTTGAAAAAATCAACTGGTATTTCAGCCGATAAAGACAATTTTTCATTTAATGACTAAGAAGTATATTAAATTGAATAGTTTGATTCCTCTGAGCAGAATTTTTGAAAGTTTAATAAATATCTTGTTAGCTCTTATCATCTGCTTTCCTTTTACCACTAAAAGATTTGAAAATTATAAGGATGCTTTATATTAATGGTTAGGTTATAATACTATAATGTGAGAGCTTATTCCTTTAGATATCTTATTGAAGCTAACTATAGATACTTTGAATTAAAGATATGAAGTCATATTTATGTTGTTCATTGTGAGGCCTCCATTGATCAAAAGAGTTTGAAACATAATGAGATGCACTTGAGACACATGCAATGGCTTGAGTTGATAATTTATAATGATTTAGATATTTAATATCCCCCAAATAAAGTTAAAATCTCGAGCAAGAAAGCTTATACTTATATAAATTGATAATTATTAAGGAGAAATAAAGAATAACATGGCAAACTTCATAGATATGTATTTTAGTTATTAGATGGTAAATGCCAAACATTAAAAACTTGGTGGTTTATTACATGAACAAATTAGCTATGATGTTTGGGTAATAATGGCTAGATTATGATAAACAAATAACGAAAGCTGAGTGATTAAGTGATAGTAGTTAGATGATGATGATAATCAAATGAAAAAAAAAATAATGCAAATGATAATGATTACTAGAGATGATTGTTAGCATCAAATATCTGATAGAGCTCTATAATTTTTTAAACCTTTAAGTTCTCTTCAAATTCATATCAATGTCATTTCCATGTGCAAAATGATGATTTATTTATAATTTTTTAAGGTGGCATGTTACTAATTTTATTCAAATTCTAAATTTTTAATTATGAGGCCTACATTGATTCTTTCAATCATAAATCTTTTTTTAGTGTTTAAGTATCTTAATAATCTTAAAACTATATAGTTTTAGATTTATTAGATTTCTTTAAACAAAACTCTTATGTTTACTCTAAAAACATAAAACTAAATGATTATTAGATTTTTTGAATAATATAAAATATTTTTAAATTACATTTTAAGTCATGATTTAAGGTGATCGGGATTTAAATTGAGTCACTTTTAGTGTTGTTAAGTTTATACCATTAAAATATTTTTTTTATAATATTTTTATTAAAATCAGAGTTTGGATATTTTTAAGTTAATTTTGAAAGTCTTAATTCAGCTACATCAAAATTCTTACTTGATCAAGTGATCTTTTTATTATGTATTAAACCTAATCTCATATTTATATAGATAAAATGATTTAAGAAAGCATGTATAAATTTAAATTACAAGCCATAAACTTTTTTTCGTGATTGTTATCTTATTTGTTCTCTCATTTAAGAGTACAATAATAAAATATGTACATATAACTCATTTATTAAACTTGTTACTTAAAAAAATTATATAAATATAAGTTTAGAGCGAGCATCATAATCATAAATGAATTTTCTCTTAATATTTATTAGTTTAATATAATTTTTTTGCTAAGCAACTTACAATTCCTGTTAAATTTAACACTTATTTTGCCAAAATATAGCATATAACCAAACATAACAGCACAAACACATCAAAAGAATATAAGACTACTATTAAATCGAGTTATGTTTATTATAACAACTAGAACATAGTTTATATGATAATTTGAGTAGTTCATATGTTTGAGATAAGCATGTCTACAAGAGCACCATGACTTGAGACTCCAATTAAGTTAAGTCCATGTTTCTTTAACTTATTGAATTGCAAATATATATATATATATATTGAAAATTTATCCTCCATATGGTCTAAATAATTTGAAATTTTAGGAAAATATTGAGGTTGTATACTCTATATTATTTGGACTTGTGAAACAATCATATGAGAATTTATAATGGCATGCTAACTATCATCTTAAAGTGAGTAGTTATGTATTACAATGATAGTCAATATATTATAATCATAGGCTTAATTAAGCCTTAAAGCATAATTAATTAACCAATAACATGTTGATCAACACAATATTGAATGATTACATAAAATTAGGTTCATTAATCACTCAATCAAACCCATTTACAAAAATTAGATTAAGGGCCTTTAAATGGGTCCAAGAAATAGAAGAACTTCATAAATTCATTATATTAATATAAGCTTGCATTATCATTTCTAATAAAGACGGGCAACGGTGGGGCCCATACTGCCTTTCATCTTCTAGTCGGTTTGAAATTTGAATTGCATCCACGGTGTTGAGAATTCGACGGCTAGGATCTATTGTGCATCGGCATCATCAAAGGTAATTTTTTTTTTCCTCCTATATAGTACAGTGGTCGAAAGGACCCTGGAGCAGCTGATCCTCCGCCTCCCCTCTTCTTCTCTTCCATTTCAATTTTGCTCTGCTCTGCTTTTGCTCCGTTCATCTGTGAGCGGCAGATGGCGACGGCGGCGGCGGCGGCTGCTGTGGCGACGGAGAAGGTCACTTATGAGGAGGTCCGCCGTAGGAAGCTGGAAGAGAACAAGAAAAAGCTGGAGGAGCTTAACCTCGGCCACCTAACCATTGCACTGCGCGAAGCTGTTTCACCCAAGACCTCTCCAGTATCGATCTAGTCTCCCCTCTTCCCTGTCAACTTTGTGTTGCTTCTAGGACGATTGCTTATTTACTCGCTTGTTCTTTCTGCCTTCTTGATTTGCTTGATTTTGATTCAAACAGGCGAAGCCATTAAAAAGAAAGGCCCAGTCGCTTCCGGGGGAATTTGTGATTCGCAGACGCTCTGATCGAATAGCTAATTTGCCCGGGCAAAGCTATAAAGAGGTCGTATTAACTTTTGTTTTGCTGTTTCTTTTATCCTATAACAAATCTTTTGATTTTTTTTTTTTTTTGGTCTTCTGAAATAACATTGGATGTTTCATTGCTTTATAAGGCTTCAATGGTGGTAATGTTAGTTTTGAAATCTTGGGTTTTAGCAGGATTAATCACAGTTTTAAACCTCTGGGAGCCTGTGCAGATTGAGTTCAACTTTTGGTAAAATGTTGCGTACAACTCTTGCCCAGAAGTGTCTGGGAACTTGTTTAGACAGTAAATATTTATATAACATTTTAATTTCTAAATCACATAAAAAAATGAAAACATTAACTTATTTGAAGCAAAATGCACCTTTTCATGTGTATATTTTGATTTGATTCAGACACTGAGGGGCTATATGGTAACGGATTTAAGGATAGTTAAATCTTGTAAGACAAAAATGTTAATTTTAAATATAGGATTTTGTAAAACCATTTTTTTTTCTTTCAATTTCTTCTTAGTTTTGTCTTAAATCCCGGATTCATTAAATCATGCCAACAAGAGGATTTAATAAACCCAGATTTACAGGATTTATTAAAGCTGTTAAAGCTGTTACCATAAAACTCCTAAGGTGTTATGCGAAAATTCAGGTTTTAATTTGTAAATTCATTAGAATTATGTGGAATATATGCTGTATATAAGCATAACATGAACCATTAACCATGTACATTTATTAGTAGCCCAAAGCCAGAGAAGATCTATGTCATCTTGACAGCCACTTGATATTCATCTAAATGGTGGAGCAGTTTAATATGGTGGTATAAGTTGATAGAACACTTAAGTTTTATGTGGAAGAGTCTCAAGGGCAAATATGATAAATGCACAAGATAATAATAAATGGGATTAAGCAATTGTAAGAATACATTAGGATTTATCTTGTGCATTTGTTATTTTCTTGTGGAAAAACCTGAGAAACGGGAAAAAAATCACGGATGCACACCACATAAAAAATTCATTATGCAAAGGAAAAAGTACATATAATTTCACCACTCAAATCTTCTCTATACAATACTAGAACCTAAATATTATTACTCCAAATCCTCTCTTGATCGCGCGAGAAATCACACTCTTTGACGCAAAGACTTCATAGCAAAGATTGAAGATAGTCAAATAGGCTGGGTTAGCGATTGAGCTGGCTCAGTCCAACAAAGTCAACTAAGCTTAGTCAGCGGAGCTACAGGGCGACTGAACGATAAGTCGTCACTTGTAAAATATCAGAAATATCCCATTATAGACCCTCACCAAATTGGGCTAAAAATGTAATATCACTATTGCACCAATTCTTTATAAATAGGGGAAGTATTTAATGAAGAGCCACTATTTACATTGTTTATGTCTCTCTTTTTCTCCTTTTTCTACGCTCCATCCCTTAAGTGTGATTCACAGACAAATTTTGATTCAACAGATATGAAAGGTTTGGGTGGTAGAAAAGTAAACATTAAAGTTTAGTTGTTAGATATCTAAACTTAAGCTCATCTTAAATTGTTATAAAGGATTACTGATACGGGTTTCATTAGAAATCACGTGCATCTTAGAAGATTTCCATGAATTTTCTTGACCTTATTTTTTTTAATTTATTTTAAGAAAATAATGTTCAAAATTAATGCCTTGCAAGTGAAATGTAAAAGGATTTCATTTAACTCTTTTACATACATATGCCACCTTTTCAAACTAATTCATAACAATATTTAAAAATTTAAATTTTAATAGAAACTCATTGGTGTTGCAGGTACCTTCTTTTGAGATTATTGTACGGCCTCGCAGGTTTGTAAATATTTCTGAATATAATGAAAACATCCATAAAATGATTCGAGGATGTCCTACCTATCATGTTTCAACCCACATATTTCCTCGTGTCAATCTTTAAATTTTCAGAGTGTTTAGGAGAACAGATCTGGCAAATCGTGTGTATGCTTCAGACGAAGCCCGTGAGTACGCAACAGAAAAGGCTCTAGAGCTTCAATCACAGCTCGATCCGACCAATCCTAGCTTTGTTAAGCCAATGCTGATATCTCATGTCACTGGAGGCTTTTGGCTGGTGAGAATGTTGCAAAAAAAAAAAAATTATAGAAAACTCCTTTTTTGCTGCTTTTCTAGTTCTATCGGGATTTTATATTTAATGTTAGGTAGATTTACATACATACTACTGAATTCTTATGTATTTACCTATTACTTTCTCTAACAGGGCCTTTCGAAGCAATTTTGCACCTCTCATCTGCCCAATCGCGATACATGGTTTACTTTAATTGATGAAGATGACGAGGAAACGCAAACTCTTTACTTAGCTCCAAAAACTGGGTTAAGTGCTGGTTGGAGGGGCTTTTCTATAGCTCATGAGTTGGTCGATGGAGATGCTCTAGTATTCCATTTAATTAAACCTACAGCATTTAAGGTTATTGTGGCATTGTTTTATCTGCTAATAATCTTCTTTACGGTAGTTTTAAACCTTTGAAATTAATTTCATCAATTAAAAGAGTTAGAATTGTTATGTTAGTGATCGATATGTCAAAACCATTTGGTAAGTTTTAACTTTGTTTTGTTTAAACTTTAGCTCCAATGAAATGGTTTACTAAGCTTAACCACGTTTAAAAGAAATTTTTTTTTTGTCATAAAATGTGATGCAATTTTTAAATTAAAACGTGCAATGTTTTTATTGTTATTCAAGCAAATATGTTCCCGTTAGCCTTTTAATTTTTTATTCCTTGTAGGTCTACATAATTAGATGCAGTGGCTTTGATGATAGCAGTTGATGTAGCTTCAGTAGCATCAGGAGCAACAGTGCTTGCAACCAGTAAGTTGTGTGTTAATGATATTTCTGATTCACCTCAATATGTTACACAAAAACAGAATTAGTAAATAGTTGCTTTCACTAGAGTATCCTGTTAATTAATTTTTAAAGCATTTTAGAAATAAAGTAAAATATTGGGCAGGCAAGGGGCAGTTATTAGGTTACTTCATTGTTAAATTAATATGCAGGTTATGTTCTTAAAATATGAAAATGATTAATCTATAATGTTGGGTTGGGATATAATTGTCTAGAATAACCTTTCTTGAGAGCCCACATTAGATGGAACCTCTTGCATAGAGTGCATCCTTTCTTATTTATTTGTACGTTGAAAATGTTTAATTGGTTTTTCCTCCATTTATTTTGCATTTAAAATATTTGTTAGTGGAGTGAACTCAATGCATTAAGAAGCTTTGCTGAATTTTTTAGATCCTTTTTTTTCCCTCAGTGTTAATTCGTGAATTATGGTTCATAGGAAGATAATTATCTTATGTATTCAAAAAACTAAATGAGTTGGCTAAAAATTGTGGAAATTAATAGTTCAGATTTTAAACTTTAGTATTAATGTAGGTGTCGCACTAAAAATGGTGTTGGTGTAATTATAGATAATAGTTAGAAGGATAATGTTGTAAAAATTAATAGAATTGAAGATAGAGTTATAGCTCTAAAGATTGTTGTTGATACAAAGATTTTTAAAATCATAAGTGCTTATGCTCCTCAAGTAGGTTTAAATATAGATTTAAAAGAAAAATTTTGGAATGACCTAGACGAATTAATACTTATGATACCTTTTGAAGAAAAAAAATTTATTGGAGGAGCTTTAAATGGACATGTTGGTAATGTGGTAGAAGATTTTAGAATTATTCATGGTTTCTATTGTTTCGAAGTGATTAATGAAGAAGGTAGAACCATACTAGATTTTGATTTAACATATTATTTTATTATTGCTAATACTTTATTAAAATAGGATAAACATATTATTATTTATAAGAATGGATCTAATAAAATACAAATTGATTATTTTCTTATGAGAAAAAGAGATCGTCGAGAGTATAAAGATTTCATTCAAAGTAAAAATTTAGTACTCAACATCGATTATTAGTTTTAGATTTTAAGATAAAGAGTTATAAGATAACTAATATAAGGAATCATTGTCACACCTAAAAGATGCAAATAAAATTATTTTTATTAGTAAACTTCAAGATTTCAATATTTAAAATGTTCATGAAGAAAAGAATTTTATGTCTGATAAGAGAACAAGCACCATTAAACAAGTGACAAAAGATATATTTGTAGCATAAAAAATGAAAAGTTTTTATAAATAAAAAAAGTTAGTGTTGGAATGATAATATGCAAGAAAATATAAGATTTAAGAAATTGTGTTATAAAATTGGTTTAAATGTAAAAGCTTAGAGAACTGAGAAAAATATAACGTTGCCGGTAGGAAGTCTAAGAGAACAATTTGTGACACTAAAAATTCTATTTTTAGTAATATTTATAATAAATTGATACTAAAAAGGGTCATGTATAAGGAAAGAAAAGAAAAGTAAAGATTTAATTCAAGTAAAGTGTATTAAAGATGAAGATAAAAAATATTTAATATTAGGTGGGTGAGCTATTTTGATAAGTTTTTCAGTAATGTTTCTGAAAATACGATTGACCTTAGTGATCTTAATATCGTTAGTAATAATAAAATATTTTATTTTTACTGGTCGTATTACTAAAAAATTAAGTGATGAGGTTTCAAAGAAAACTAAGAGTGAAAAATCAGTAGGATCCGATAATATCCCAATTGAAGTGTGGAAATATGTAGGAGATTTCAGAGTTTTTTTGGTTTACTATAAAAAGATGTTTGAGGAGTCGAAGAAGAGCATTTTGTTCTTCAATTTTGAGAATAAAGGGGATGCACAAGAGTGTGCAAGTTATAGAGGAATTAAGTTGATGTGTCATACTTAGGGTAATTGAACATAGATTAAGACATAATACAAAGACTTCTCATAACTAGTCTGGATTTATGCCGAGCAGATTTTCTATGGAAGCTAAACATTTATGGAGAGGTTTGATGGAGAAGTACATAGAGAATAAGGAGGATCTACATATAATTTTAATTTAGTTAGAACAAGCTTATGATAAGGTTCTAAATGTAGTCATTTGGAGAGTTCTAGAGAAGAAAGGTGTTGATATGATTTCTATTGAAGTCATTAAAGATATATATATACTAGAGATGTTACTTGTATACGAACAAATGAAGGATTGACCAAGTATTTTTCTATTTTAGTTGGATTACATCAGGGATTGGCTTTAGGCCTATATCTTTTTGCTTTAGTTATGGATGCTTTTACGAGACATTTAGAGGAGGATGCACCTTAGTGTTTGCTTTTTGCTGATGATATCCTTCTTGTGGATAAGAGTGAAGAAAGAGTTCGGTAAAAACTTGAATTATGAAGGTTTACGTTGGAGTCTAAAGGCTTTAGTATGAGTAGATCTAAAATTGAATACATGGAATGTAATTTTAGTAGTAGTAGCTCTAGTGACAATTGTAATTATGGGTGATCAAATCATTAAAAGGCGTAAACGTTAGATATCTCTAATCTATTGTTCAAAGTGATGGTGGTACAGATGGGAAAACTTGGTTGGTTGAAGTGGAGGAATGCATTAAGCTTATTGTGTGATATAAAAGTACCTTTTAGACTGAAAGGAAAATTTTATAAGATGGTGGTGAGACCTGCAATGCAATGCTCTATGCTGCAGAATGTTGGCCCTTAAAAGAGAAACATAAAATAAAGTGTTGTTGAGATGAGAATGCTTAGCTGGATGAGTGGCTTGACACTTGGAGAAAAAAATTCGAAATGAATATATTTGTGATAAAGTTGGGGTAGTTATGGTGACGAACAAGATTAGAGACATTCGTTTTACATGCCTAGTCACATTAAACGTTGAACATCTGACGCTCCTGTTAGGAGAGTGGATGCTTTTGATTCGACTTATGTTAGGTAGATCTAAAAAGACAGGCTTATTATATAAAAATGATCTTAATCTTTTAGAATTAAATGAAATTATGACACTCGTTAGGATGCAATGAAGAAAAATGATTCATGTAGCTGACCCCACTTAGGGTCTGTTTGGGGCAACTGCAGCTTATCCAGCTTTTGCTGATAAGCAGCTGATCCTGATAATCTGCTGATGAGCAGTTGATCCGAATAAGTTGGCTGGCTGCTTGGTCTGTGCCTTTGGAAAATAGCTGATTTGCAGCTGTTTATGGATAAATGACCATTTTGCCCTTGAACTGAATAAACTGTTACGCTGTTTGGTTTTTGCGGTTTGAGATCATCTGATTTGCTGATGTACAGACTGCCCATCAGGTAAGAGGATATTTGAGGATTTCAGATTTCTACCAGGGAAAAAAATATACATTAAACCAAGACATAAAAAAAAATGAGCATTTACATATATATAGCACTCAATTCTTATGGATTTACATATCTCACATCACAACTTTCATTTTTACACTCATACCACCAAATTCCTATGTATTTGCATATCTAACACTTAAATTTTACTTCCAGCAGTCTCACAAAAGGAATTTGTAAATGAAGCATAAACCAAAAGAAATCAGAGGTAAATCGCTTAAGTGTAAAATTAAATAAGAAAATTTTAATGCAACAAAGCATTAGAACAATGACAATCAGGATTTAAAGCATCCATTCGACAAAAAAGTTTCAAAATTCTAAATAGAAATAGATGCATAATAGCATAAACAGCAAGTGCTTCAAAATGTATTATTAAAAGCTACAAAATTGAAGTCTGAAGCAGATGCAATATACTAAACATTGACGAAGCATCAAAAAAGTATATGGGGATGGACCAGAAGCACAGAGACATGGAATGGCAGGACAACCATGATAGTTGTGCGTGTTTTATGGTTCTTGAAGTAACTACATGGGATGAGTAGCGCAGAGACATGGGCTGAGTAGTGGCTTCCTTCGACAGGGATGAGCAGCAGAGAGGTAGGAGCGGCTTCCTTCGGCAGTGGTTTCCTTCAGCTTCTTTCGGCAGGGATTAGTATCGGCTTCCTTCGGCAGAGAGCAGCGTGTCACAGACAAATAGTCCCACATCGGCTAGGTGTAGGGCCGAAAAGCAGTATTTAAGTCCTGGATTGCCCACCTCTCTTAAGGGCTCTTTTGGGAGGTGACAAGTGGTATCAGAGCATATTAGTGCCTACCAAGTGTGTGGACACTCCATGGTCCAGTGGGACCCTCGGTGGAGCCGATTCGTGACGAGGGCGTGACGTGATTGGGTGGAGGAGAATGTCACGGACAAATAGTCCCACATCGGCTAGGTGTAGGGCCGAAAAACAGTATTTAAGTCCTGGGTTGCTCACCTCTCTTAAGGGCTCGGCAGAGCCCTAGGGGGATCGAGTTTGAGAGCAGGGGCGTAAATGCTTCGGTCGAACGCTGGATCGATCCGTGTATAATAGAAATAATAGAACGTTGTAAATCAGTGTTTTGGCCAACGCAAGCAAAACGTGCGAATCAAAAATAAAGGCGGTGTTTTCAAAAACGCCGCCGTAATTTTAAGCTGCCCCAAGGCCTGTTGTTGTTGTAGTGTTAATTCGTAGATTGAAAGGGAGCTACAAGAAAAAACACATGTGAAAGCCTCTTTGGTGTTCTGAGAGGAATTTTTTGTAGTGGATCTGTAAGTAACTGGAAGTTCACTATTGAATTGGAGTTGACAAAGAAAAGTGGTTTAGTTTTTCAACAGATTTGTAGGGAAATTTACATACACACCACACAATTCTTATGCATTTACATTTCTAACACTCAAAGTTTGATTTTTACATTTACAACAAATTGGTGTCATAAACCTATGCATGAGTCGCATTTGACTTTTAAAAAGTGGTGATATTGGTATTTTTTAATGCGATGCTAAAGATTTTAGTGTCATGAATGTAAACATGAGTGTTTAGGTTTTAGATATGTAAATATATAAGAATTGTGTGGTATGTATTTAAATGCCCACCTTTTTTTAATTGGTTTGTGGTGTAGGAAGTGATAGTTAGTGTCCAACGAATTTAATAATAACATTAACAACAATAATAATGATAATAATAGTATCATTTGAGTCATGTAATAATTCTAATCCTTCATTGTATAAGTGTTTATATGAACCAAAATTGGCATTGCATTTATATTGGAGGATTTTTGCCTTATAAAAACATAGCTTCTATATATTAGACAGAAAAAAAAAAAACATTCTTCGTGCTATTTCACGAGCTCTAACTTGATATTTTCCTATCTTTTTAGCTGGCTTAAGCTTCAACTGTTGCCAGAAGGAAGGCTACGGCAATGCAGAATGAGTCAAAATTTCCCGTTATTTTTCTTAATATAAATATGAAATTCCCTGCCAGTTTTTGGTGAGGTCGGCCGCCACTTGTTACCTGTGTTGTAAGCACATTTGATCTCAAACCTAACGGCTATATATCATCATCCTGCTTGAGTTGCCTTCAATGTTCTATAAAATCATTTTCGATGAATTATTCATCATTGGAAGAATTAGTTTATTCATCATTGGAAGAATTAGTTAAGTCTCGTTTTTTAATAGGGATTTTTATGTGCCAGTCATTCAAAATTTTAAATATAAATGATTAGCCGTCCAAACTTAAAATTTTACATTTCAATCGCCCAAAAATCTTCAAAAAAATTTAAATATAACTGGTTGACTACAAAGCTATTTCAAAAAGAAATAAGGCTTTGAGCGATTGAAATGTAGAATTTTAAGTTGAGGCGATCAAAATATTATATTTAAAATTTTGGATGATGAGTATATTAATTTTTTTTATATTAAGTAATGGTTGCGAGTGCATATAGCGTATGAATTTAGTTCTAGATGGCACCTAGCATGTTTTTAATTTGTCAAAAAAATGATTGAGAATGTCTATTTTGGGAGGGATTATTGTGTGCGGATTGGCGTCGTCCAATGAATTTTTTTTTTTTTTAAAAATTAAAAGTGGGCCCACTGACATACATTTTTTGATAAAGGAGTTTTTATTGACCTAGTGCATGCATTTCTGTGTGCAGTGAGCGAACATAATAATTTTACCTATTTTGGCAAGTATATGAGCTTAAAGGCAATATAGTCCAATTCTTCCAATAGAACAGATAGTTCTGATATTAAATATTATTCATACTTTTTGATAAAGTTGATAAATTTATATGTTTTTTTTTTGTTTATTATTATATATATTACCTTGATAATGAAGCTTAATTTTTAATGCTGATTACATTTTTCTAAGCATTAGCTCCATCTTTGCCTCTCATGACTACATTTTATGACAGTTAATTATTCTCTATCATCACTACCATCCGCTTAATCTTAAGTTTTGTTCTCCTAGCTCTAATAATCTCAGTAGACCGTCCAATCTGGATTTAAAATTTTCTTGATATATTCTTATTTATTTAAAGTGAAAATAAGTCACATATAATTTTAAATTAAATCTATATAATTATTGTGTCTCACCAATATTCAATAAAATTACTTTAAAATATTTGTGTGCCGAATTTTTTTTTAAATGTATTATTAGCTATCATAAATCTATATGGAAATTCCTACAATGTTGCTATTTTATACTTCCATTTTATGTTTATTGGGGCCTAATGATAACAGATTTAGCAGTTATAATAAATCATGTATTCCGATTTTACTCCTGCAGAAAACAAAATTTAGATCTACCTAAATTCACTACAATATAAACCCCTAAAACAAATTTCTAGGGGCTGTATCTCACACATTATCTCCTATTTTCTTGCAAAGTTTTCTACTTTCATGACAATTACTGTTATTTATGTCTCACTTTCTAAACATAACTAAGCCCTATAAATTGTATTCAATGAAGTATGAAAATCAAATGCACGATACTGAACAAGCAAACCATCCAACAACCAAATAAGCTGCATATCTTAGTTAAAAATTTTATATTTTATCATATTTTCATCATCCTTCTGTAAGCCCAACTACACATTTCCCCTTTAAACACACAAACGTTACAACTCAATTCAGTAGTTCTTTAACTGGCAAAAATAACTTACAAAGTTCAACAAATCTGGTTAGCAGTTTTCTTGCTATTTACATCTCAAGTTGATTGCCAGAAGAAATCCTACATTAAAAAAACGCAGAAAGTCAACATGAAATATTTCTAGTTATCAATAAGAAAGCAAAAAACTATCAAAGTCCAAGCTTACCGGAGATCAATCCCACTTCTGTTTTTCAGACTCTCTGGTATTGGACCAGACAACTTGTTATTTTGTAGAAAGCTTCCAATTACAAATATGAAGAACTGTTAGCCATCAGAAAACCAAAATATTTAAATCATCATCATCATAATAATAATTGGCACTTACATCTCCTTAATATTTGGAAGGTTTGCCAGAAAAGATGGGATCGATCCAGTAAATTCATTGTCGGCCAAGTGCCTTTGAACAGGAGAGAAAAAATGTCAGATAAACTACATAGTGAAGAGAAGATTTTGAAATCATTGAGCTTACAGGGAAGCCAGCTCCTTCAAATTGCCCATTTGTGGAATTTTACCAGCGAGTTTGTTTCCAGACAGCCGACTGCATCCAATAATCTAACAGTTGTGTCAAATTGCCAATGGGTTGTATTATCATTCAATAAGTTTTTTTTTAGTATTCTCACATATCAGTGATTGCAGTTAGATTTCCAATGCTATCTGATAAAACTCCGGAGATTCCAAAATTTGTCAGATTTCTGAAAAAAAAAATGATCAATATCAGATTGAATGAAGACTAAGGCTCCGTTTGGGCTTTAGTTTTTATGAAATTTTGCTCGAAAATTATATTTTGAAAAAGCCATGTTTTAGTTATAGCAGTGGCTCGTGAAAGAAAAAAACAGAGTATTCTCAAAAATTATTTTTTAAATATCACTCTTTTGGGCTGTTAACATAGCATCTGAAACATTGCTATTTACAAAATCTAACATCTAGATGCTATTTTTAAACTATTAAACTGATGTATTTACACGTGCCAAGATCAAACCATTGAGAACTTGATAAAAATGAAAAATATGGGTTTATGTTTTATTATGAATTTTGTTATTTTAGTGAGAATTTGAAAATGTATGAAAGAGGGTGCTAGATTTGTAAATAGCAATGTTTCAGGTGTTATGCATGTAAGCAGGCAAACAAAATTTTTTACTTTCTGTAGAATGGAAAGTAGTGTAAGAACTCTTCCAAATAGAGCGTGAGGGGCTGTTTGGGATAATTTTTTTTATTTTTTAAAATAAAGGAAATAAATAAAGAAATAGTGTTTGGCTATATATTTTTAATTTTATTTCTATTTTTTGTTTTTTATTTGTATATTACTATTTTTAAAATTCTAAAACCAATAAAAACCTGTTTCCTCCTTCCTATCCCTTCTCCCTCGCGAGTCTCAATCCCCCTTCCCCTGAGGTTTGTCATCAAAGCTCGTCACTGAAACTGTCTGTCTCGGGAGAGATCATTCCATCATGACACCGGATACAAATTTGCGTCCGGAGTCTAGTAGGCAAAAGCCACGCGGCATGTGAGCTCCACTGTAATACCCTGGTTGAGTAAGGCTTTTTAGAGAGGTGAGACCCACTTGTCACTTAGACATATGCATATTAGACTCCGTATCTAGATTTTGCGTCTGGTGTCCTAATGAAATAATTTTTCCCATCTCGAAGGACGCAATCGGCTCCTAGCGTCTAGACAAAGAGCTGTAGGAGGGTTCCCAAAGCTCTGCAGATCATGCGACATCAGATTGCTAAGAGGAGCCGACACCACTATCGATGTAAACAACACCAGAGGCAGATCCGGCAGTGCACCAATGGCGGGAATGGCGGAGAAGGGGGTCAAGGATCCAATGGCGGCAAACAGGGTGGAACGCTAGGGGAGAGGAGAGAGCAGGTAGAAGAAGGACATTGGATGCGGCGACGAGCGACCGATTGGATTGCGAGGGATCTAGATAGGAAAGAGGGATGGTGAATTTGGAGACGATGGAGAGGGGAATTTTGGGGCAGTGGAGGTATCTGAGACCAGGAGCCAGAGATCGGGTCGAAGGAATAAAGGTCAATTGGATCATCTTTGTTATTGTGGTGGTGGTTAGAGTTGGATGAATCAGGAAAGGGGTTTTTATAGGAATCTTAACATTGGAGAAGCAACACATCTTAATCCTATAATCTCACTACACATCTGATATCAAGGAAGTGATCAAGTGCTCATTGGAAATGACAGCTCCATGTCTATTTCCCATTATGGTCAAGAGATATCATTTAGCTTGTAAATTTGAGCTGAATCTAACATGTTACATGTTCTAAAAATTTCTCTGAATCTTCTTTCCTTCTCTCAATTAGCTTGTAAATTTTTTTATATTTATCTTATAGTGTTCTTAATTTGATGTTGGATTTATTTTATTTGGGTTAAAGGGTCCTTTGTGTTATAACTGGACATACAAAGTGTTATTTTAGTCGTTCTGCTAAAAGCTACTGGCAAATTTTTTTTAAGTTATAGGTTGATCTTAAAAAAAATATTGAAAATAACCAATCAAACATGTTTTATATTTTTTACTTTTACAAATAGATAAATCAAAACAGTAATAAACGCGTTTTCTAAAAACATAAAACAGAAAAAAAAAAGAAAGTGATCCCAATAAGTCTCTAAATATTTAGAAATGGAATAATAAGCATACTTGAACTTACAGGGTCGCCACTCTAGCAAAACTGCCATAAATATCACAGGTTAAACCAGTCCATGAATTTTCCTTAGGCAAACAAGGATCTCCTTTCCAGTCTGGTGGAGGATTAGCAAAGCTTCGTGCTATATTCTCCATCGCAATTACTGTATCAAACATCAAAACATAAAGAGAGTAGGAAATTATAATTATGGACGCAAAAATCTTCATCTCAAACATGTTAAAAGTGGTCGCTTACCATCTCTTGTGAGTGTTCTTCCATTTATTGGGACTATCTGAAAAAGCTCTCCTGCAAAATGCAAATGATTAATTGGGATGGATCGCTTCACAAATTAGTCAAACTGAAATCTGAAAAATCGAACCAGCTAAGCTGTTGCTAAAATCGATCCAAATCAAACCGAAATGCAATTCAACTTAATCGGCTCGGTTTGGAGCAAATTGAAATGTAGCATTTGGTTCTATTTCAAAACAAACTAATTTAAAATTAAGGTTCAATTTCAAAATGAAAATTTTATTTCTCTTTTTTTCTCTCACTATCTCTTTTAAAAATTTCAAACTAAAGTAAAATAAATATGTCGTATGCTCAATTTATTTTCTTTTCAAATAAATTTAATTTTATAATCCTAAAAATATTTAGTTTTTCGGGTGCTACGGTTTAATGAAAATATTAAAACCTATCCGAAAACCAAATATTCAAATTTTTTAAACAAAAAATCAAATCATTATTTTAAAACCAAACCGAATCAACCAAATGTGCTTGATTCGGTTTGATTTTGACCAAACAAAGCAAACCCCTACCTGCATTAATAACCGGGCCGACGGGAGAGTCAAAAGCCGGAGTCAGCGTGATTGTCGTCTTACCGGCGAGCGGCCATTGAGATCCATAGACCATGACTCCCTCAGTTGAGATATTGAGGCCACTGTAGAAGGCTCTTCCATTTACTGCTACATCAAATACTCTCCAGCTGAAGGGGCTGGGAGTTCTATTGTCCTGGAAGTAGAGGGCAATGTGGTAGCTTGTGTTTGGGAGGTTAAAAGGAGGCCAATTTATAAGCAGCTCTTTCCCTCGGCTTGTCGTCAAGCCTTTCATCAGAGCGGCAGGCGGAGGGAAGTTCCAAAAGTCAGGGGATGATATGTTGGAGTGGCATTCAACGACGGGGTTGGCATCGGTGAATGATTGCCAGTACCGGTTGAAAGGATCATCTGGATAGCTAGTTCGAGGAACCACATTGAGTAACATATACTGTTAACTTTGAGAATAGAACTAGGGTAAATCTCATTGATGCAAAGAGTAGTATAAATATTTGATACATGATCTACTAGTAAGGAACCAAATAAAAACAGAATAAAGGGAAATAAAAAATAAAAAAAAAAGCAAATCAAAGCAATTAATACACAACTCTGCATATTCACATTCTAATATTCAAATAGTCCCCATCAAGTTGAAACATATATGTCAATCATGTTCAACTTGGATTTGAAATCATTGAATAGTGACCGGAAAAGATTTTTTGTGATAATATTTGCTAGCTTGCCACTAGATGACACAAACGGAACACAAATGTCCCCAGACTCGAGCTTTTTCTTGACAAAGTGACAATCAATCTCCACATCCCCGGTGCAATTATGTTTGACCGAGTTTGTGAGTGATGTTAATGATAGTCTTGTTATCACATAACAACTGTACGAGAGCCAAGAGTGTCATATGTGGTTCTCGGAGCATGATGCGTTACCCGAGAACTTCACAAATTCCCAAGGACAATGATCGAAATTAGGCTGCTGCACAACTCCAAGCAACTACAGACTGCTTTCTTTTCAATGTGACCAAGTTTCCCCACACAAATAAGCACTACCCCGAGAAAGATCGCCGATCATGGACGGATCCAACCCAATCCGCATCTGTGTAAACTGCAATAGAACGAGATGTGTGGTAGGAAAAAAGAAACCCGAGTCCGGTGTGCTGCTTAATTAGTGGAGAATCAGGTAGACAGCTTGGTGGTAGTGCTCATAGGTATCATGCACGAATTGATTGATTATCCCAACTCCGTGACATATGTCGGGGCGTGTATTCACAATGCACTGGTATTGAGCCTTGCTTACAGGAAATGCATTGGGAACATTAAAAAGTTTTCTTGTCCATCAGGATAGCCACAAGTTTGCACAGGAGAAGATTGTTCTATGTTAAAAGGACAACCATATGTTTCAGATGAGATAGAAAAATACCCTGAGATGACCGAGTAATTTTCATGTCTAAGAAGTACCAGAATGATTCCAACTCTTTCATTTCAAAGAAAGCAACAAGAATGTCTTTGAGAGACTCCAATGCCGGTAGATCATTATCTGTGAGAATAATATCATCAATATAGACAATAAGGATAGCTAACTGGACGTCAGAGGAATGTCGGAAGAAGAGAGTGTGGTCTGATTTGGCCTGAGTGAATCCATGGCCGACCACCACATTTATAAATTTTTTGAACCATGCCCGAGGTGATTGCTTCAATCCATACAGGGATTTTCGCAATCAAAATACTTGCCCTTGAGAGGCAATAGAGTCAAAGCCTGGATAAAAAATCATGTATATCTCCTCTGTAAGCTAGTCATTCAGGAATGCATTTTTTACATCAAGCTGGAATAAGGATCAATCCAAATTCACTGTAAGAGAAAAGAGCACCCGAATGGTATTTAATCTAGCAACTGGAGCAAAAGTCACCTCATAATCAACTCCGTAGGTCTATGAGTACCCTTTGACAACTAACCGTGTCTTGTTGCATTCAAAGGATCCATCAGATTTAAACTTAATGTTGAAAATTCATCAGCATCTCACTGCGTTCTTGACCAAAGGAAGAACAACAATATCATAAGTGTGGTTCCGCTGGAAGGCATTCATCTCCTCCATGAAGGCAGCTTTCAAGGCCGGGTCTTCCAAAGCAGCCTCAGTAGTGGATGGAAGCTGATGATTGGTCAGGGTCATAGCAAATGCTCTATAGGTTGGCAATAATCTGTGAAAAGAAACATAGTTTGCTATGGGAATGATCGAACATGTCTGATTGCGTACCTTACTAGAGAAACTGACTTCCTCATTTGGATTAGGAACAGTGTTGAGGATGTCTTTTGGAGCGGATTCAAGGTCCAAGAAGGGGTTAGCGAGCTCTAGAGTGGGTGCATCAAAACGAGGACGTCGAGTGTAGACATGGAGAGTGGGAGAATGTGTTAATGGAATCAAAGAGACAGATGACTCATTGGTGGTAGAAGCAGTGGATGAAATCATAGGAACAGAGGGTTCCTCGATGGTAGGTGACGTGGGGGGAACATCCACAGGAGTGGGGTAAGGAATAGTGTCCAAGAATTCTAGCTCCCCTTCACTGGAGGCCGAGTTAGGAAAGTAGGGACCGCTTTCAAAAAATGTGACATCGATACTCACATAGACCTTATTTGTGCTAAGGATGACATCATTCCATAAACGTTTTGGGACAATAAAGTGAAACATAATAAAGCAAGTAACAACGAGGAGATGTCGGTTTGCTCTCTCGGCTATCCCATTTTGTTGAGTAGCATCGGTACATGAGCTATGATGAATGATGCCCTTACTCACCAAGAATTCTTCTAATGTAGAGTTAAGAAATTCACGACTATTGTCAGTTTGAAGGACTTGAGTAGAAATTTTGAATGGGTTCAAAATGAAGGTGTGAAAGTTTTTGAAGTTAATAACAATTTCAGATTTATCTTTTAAAATATAGATTCAAGTTATCTGAGTGTGGTTATCAATCAAAATAAGGAACCACCGTTTATTGGTGTAACTAAGAGTGCGAGAGGGTCCCCACAAGTCACTGTGAATAAGAAAAAAAAACGAAAAGTTTGTAATTGTGGGCTGGATAAGAAACATGGTGATGTTTAGCTAACCAACAAGTTTCACATTTAAAATTAGAAAGATTTTTATTAGTAAACATCAACGTATACAATTGTTTTAGATACTGGAAACTAGAATGACCCAAACGATAGTGTAATAACATAATTGATAATTCACTGGACTAAGATAAACTACAAATACTGGGTGAAGTGTCCTCGTTCTCTGTGCTTTTCTCTTGGAAAAAATAAAACTTGTCTACCAGCTTAGCAGTTCAAATCATACTCCCCGAACGACGATCCTGAAAAATAATATCATAAAAATGAGCATCACAATCAATGTCATATATCAATTTACTTACGGATAAAATGCTACACTTCAACAGAGGTACAAGTAACACAAATTTCAGAGTTAGATTTGTAGTTAAAATAACAAATCCTTTACCAGCAATAAAACTTTGGGATCTGTCAGTAATTTTAACAGTATATTTCCTTGAGCAAGGATGGTATGTCGAGAAGGTTTGAGAGCATTCAGTCATGTGGTTCGTGGCACCTGAATCAATGATCCATGGACTAGAAGAATCAAAAGAAGTGAGTGTCAAAAGATTAGTACCTTGACAAACGTAAGAGATCGACGGGCCGGAAGAGAACGAACTGGATCCAAAAAGCTTGATTAAGTTCTTCATTTAACTTTTAAGAGAATCAGAGGACTCCAAATTATTCTTAATAGAGGCCGACATTGTCATGTTGGACTCAGATACCGTAGTGAGACTCTTGATAGCAGAAGATTTGGCTAAAGGTTTGGATGCAAGTTTCCTGTAGAGTTTCAATACCTATCACGAGTGTGGTTGGGCTTGTGACAATAATCACAAGTGGGATGACCAGCCTGGGATTGAGAACTATTAGAGACCAAGGAGAATGCTTCGAATGACGATGTAGAAGCACCAAGCATGACAAGTCTCTTGATCTCTTTGCAATGAATCTCTATGAAAGAAGCACAAATCGGAGGAAGAGAATCTCGACTAAGGATACGTTCATGGACTTCATCAAGTTCTTTGTTAAGGTCTGTCAGAAATTGGAACATGTGGTCATTTTTTACAATTTTCTAGAAGAGAGATACATCGACAGGAGATTCCCAAATATAGTCATAATAAAAATTGTATTCCAGCCATAATGCAATTAGGTCATTGTAGTACTGGGACACGGTCTTGGATCCTTATTTTGCCTAACGAATTTTCTTAGACACCTCATAGAGTTGGGTGGCATTCCCTACATCAGAGTATGTATCACAAATTTTTGTTTAGAGGGCACTAGCGGAGGGAAGTAACATATACGATCAACCAACTGAAGTATTCATGGAGTTTATCAGCCACGACATGACCATAAAATCCTCCACTTCTCAAGCTTCATATGTTGGGCCAGTCTTTGGAGGTTCACGAATCATACTAGCGAAATGACTGAATTTCCCACGAGCTTTTATGAACAAATACACAGATTGAGATCACTGGAGAAAGTTAAAGCTGTTCAATTTATGAGTTGTGATCAAGAAGTTCATGTTGTTTTCTGGTCCGCCGATCTGCAGAGGAATTTAGGTTAGTGTCGATCCTCCATTGGATTCAAGCACACCATTGGAAGGTGGCTCTGTGGTGGAGTTCGTATAACTTTGATTGAGCCAAAGGAGATGTTGGGATGCCGAGACGTAGGAATGTTATGGCAGCTGGAGGGAGAACCGGCAACAGAAGATCCTGCAGGGAAGGAGCTCCAACGATTCACGAGAAAGACTCGACCTGCTGAAGGAGGATCTGACAAGTGGAAGGAACTGCTAGTCACTGGAGAAAAATAAAAACAGCGCCTGGAAGATTCCTCCTGGAAAAATCAGCGCCGGGTTGAATGGCTAGCTGCTAAAGCAAAAATCAAGTCGCTGTAGAGGGACATCTTATCACTGGATCAAAGCCTGGAAAAACATTGCCTGGAAGAATCAGCGCCTGGAAGATTCCTCCTTGAAAAATCAGTGCTAGGTTAAACGGCTAGCTGCTGGAGGAAAAATCAAGTCGCTGCAGAGGAGGTCTTAGCCGATTGAGGAAGAATCAGAGCCTAGAGGCCAGCCAGCGGCTATTGGAGAGACCCGACAACTAAGTTAGAGCCTAGCTCTGATACCATGTTAATTTTGAGAATAGAACCAGAATAAATCTTATTGAAGCAAAAAGGGGTAAAAATACCCAATACAAGATCTATTAGTACGGAAACAAATAAAAATATAATAAAGGGAAAAAAGAAAGAAAATAAAAGCAAATCAAAACATTTAATACAAAATTCTGCATATTAATATTCTAATATTCAAATATATACCTTTTGAGTAAAGTGTCAAATAGTAAAATTACAGTTTGCATGGAGCCACTTTAGTCCCAGAATCTATAAAAATGTCAAATTAGTCTTCATAAAATAATTTAAATATCATCAAACTTGTGAGGACTATATGCAACACAACAACAACAACAAGGCCTTAATCCCAATACGTGGGGTCGGCTACATGAATCCCTTTTCTCCATTGTGTCCCATTTAGTGTTATATTTTCATTTAGTTCTAGTAAATTAAGATCATTTTTTATACAATGAGCCCAAGTTTTCCTAGGTCTACCTCTGCATTTAATGTGACCAAACCAACTAAGACGATTTTCTCTAATTTTGTCCATCACAGGAGCTACACCAACCCTATCACGAATATATTCATTTCGCATTTTGTCTCTAAGTGTAAAGCCACTCATCCACCTAATCATTCTCATCTCGGCAACCCTTAACTTATTATTATGCTTCTCTTTTAAAGGCCAACATTCAGCGTCATAGAGCATTGCAGGTATCACCAATGTCTTATAAAATTTTCCTTTCAGTCTAAGCGGTATTTTTTTATCACACAAAAGGCCCGAAGCATTCCTCCACTTCAACCAACCAACTTGAATTCTACTATTAACATCCTCATCTATATCACCATCGCTTTGAACAACAGACCCAAGATATCTAAATCGTTCACACCTTTTAATAAATTGATCACCCAAAGTCACACTTTTGTCACTAGAGCTACTACTACTAAAATTACATTCCATGTATTCAGTTTTGGTTCTACTTAAATGAAGACCTTTAGACTCCAATGTAGTTCTCTATAATTCAAATTTTTCCTGGGCTTTTTCTCTCGTTGTATTCGTTATTCAGTGAAGACTATGTCAAACGATATTAAAAAAGATTATGGAATTAATTGACACTCTGGGACTAAAATGCCCACTTACAAAGAGTTAGGGAACTATTTTGACACTTTTCTCAATACGTTTTTTATGATAACACTAAGTGCACTTGAGAGCATAAAAATGCATACAAAGAATCCGTAACCAAACATCAAACAATGCACAATTGCAACGAGTGAAGAAATCCAATGATTAAATATAAATAAAATGAAGGGACATTTACATACATATCACCCAATTCTTATGTATTTACATAGATAACATCTAAATTTCGAGTTTTACATTTATGCCACCGATACCTTTCATATCACATAAAAAATATCACCATTTTAACTTTTAAAACGTAAAATACACTTTTTGATGCTTAAGTAAAGTGTTATTTACATAAAAATTGAAGTATACTGGTTATATTTGTAAATATTTAAGAATTCAGTGGCATGCACATAAATCTTCCTAAAATGAATCATGCAAGCTTTACATACCTGATGAGACTGTCTTCATGGCCAAAGCGGTGGCGTGCTATAGTACTGAGAGCATATTTCGAAAAATTGGTTGAATTATACATTGAATTCTCCAAGCTCACCAGTTCCAGTCCAGAAATAAAAGGGCTTGAAGCTGTGGCAGTGTTAGCATTTCTTGCCAGACACACGCTTATAGTTTTCCGCTGTGCCACAACCATGATCTCGTAATAGGAGGTCAGGCCGGCGGCATAATTCTCCGAGGTGTCAACAGTGCTCCATCTCATGCCATCGATGATCTGATCGAACACCGGGGGTTCATTTCTGCCATCAAAGCCGCCATAGTAATAAGTGGTTCTCACAATATATTTACTGCCTTTGCTAACTCGAATTACAAAGCAGTTCTTTCTGGACTTTGTATCAGGGAAATATCTCAAAGTTGAAAGAAGCGGCATGATGCCTGGAGAGTCTATTTGAGACACATTTCCACCATTTACGAAGCCTTCGTCAGGGATCCATGGAATGCCTTCAATGTTCTCCTCGGTCGGAGCGCCGCAATTGATATAGTAGCCTGTATGAAATGAGATAGATGTTACAAATGAGTAAAAGCAAAAAGGGAGAGGAAGAAGAGAGACTGAGCCTGGATTAGACTTTAACAAACATTCAAGGGAAAACCAAATAGTATTACTAAATTCAAATCTGAAATTACCATAAATAACAATGGAAATCTAAAATTATAACAAAATAACAACACAACACCTGAACTAGGGTTGGTTTTAGGGCAGAGATAATGCCGGCTAGGGGTTTGGATCTCCAGGGGGACGACATGGGGGCCGGCTAGCTGGTTGGAAAGTGGTGGTAGCGATGACGGAATGTGGCGGCATCAAAAGGGAGGTGGCAAGCAGCAAGAACAGCTTCAGAGGTGCTGTTGAGGGTGGCGACATCAAGGGAAACCAGGAAAAACAGCAGGTTTGCTATTTTCAGGGTAACAGCAGCAAGGGGAAAACGGCGAGGGTGAAGGGAGTTGATTTG